>PVKH010016137.1:0-15850 GCA_004027955.1 Chaetophractus vellerosus
AAAGTATTTTATGCCCTTGGAATATGGCAGAATTATGGTCCAGAATAAATGAGGTGGAGATGCTGGAATTGCCTTGGCAAAGTATTAATGAAGTGTCAAAAGTCTAAGAGAGCTGGGCAAATTCAAATGGATTTAGTTTATAATACCAGTGAATTCCCAGCTGACTGTATTGCAGAGAAGGACTGAGAGGTCATTTCTTTCACTAAAATGTTAAAGAATGTTATCCTACTTGCAATCACAACAGAAGTCTGTAATATAAGAAGTCATGTGGCAGTATTTAACCATCAAAGACAAACCATCCTAATTTCCACAATGTGCAGCAAGGTTGGAAAGACAAGAAGAGGATCTTGACCTGCAGATATCCATTGTATTGATCACTTGGGGCAAAATATATAGGCAGCCAACAAAGGTATTCCTGATGTATAACCAAAGGGGAAAAAACAAGAACTGGTGCAAAAAGCATTGATAAAAGCCACCACAATGCAACAAGAACAATCTATCACCAAGTTTGGTCTACCTGGATACAAATCCTCTAATCAAGAAATGTAGTTTACTGCTACTATTATATGAAAATGAACAGAGAAACATTGGATTACATGGATATATCAAAATCCTCATTCTCAGTGCAGTGGAAAACAGATAACATGCAATGAGTATCTATTACTTGAAACAAGAATGTATAAATTAAAGAAGTTTTTGCTAATACTTGGATATAAAAGAAAACAAAGGGGATAATCCAATGGAGTCTTAGAATTTGAGGTGACAGTAAGGGAATAGGGGATAATGCAATTACTCAGTTTACACCTTTATGTATTCTGTTGTTATAGACCCACTAGTGCTTTAAAACAGTGCCAGCCCTAAAGATAGTTTCCAGAAAATATTATTTACTATTACTATGATTTTAATATTGATGCCGTGTTTAATCCTCTTCAAGCACATTTTCATATTAGTACACTTCTGACCAGAGAGTGTTTTTTTGTTTCTCCTCTTGACTGTTGTTCATAAGAAGTAAAACATATCAATTCCTATAATGATGCATGGCCAGAAAATTATTCTTTTGCAATTCAGAGAAAACAACATGCCACCTTCAAAAATTCCCATTGCTATTTGATCATTATCTGGGTATTATTATGTCCCAAAATACATAATTTTTTATTATCAACCTCTCAATAGTTTTTCTTTCAGAGAAAAGATGCATATTTGTCATTAGTTTTGGAAAAAAAACAAAAGCTCTCCTGGTTTTAATGTGTCCTGAGTCAAATAAACTTCTGGAATGCTCTTTTTAGAAATGATAGTTCATTGGGGAAATCTTAATATAAAAATATTCCTAGATGCTGGATTTTAATCACACTGTCCATAGGTAGAATCAAATATGAAAATCATTAGAAGCTGAGCAATGTGATAGAATTATAGAATTCTGGATAGCATTATTGTTCTAGTTGTAAAATACATATATCATGTTATCATTGTCAGTGTGACAACAAAGGGCAAATTAAATGATGAATTTGGGTACACTTTGATTCACTTCAAGTGATTTTATTTTCCATCTGTGAAACTGTTTCTATCTGAAACTTCAACATAATCATGACATTACCAAATCAAAATTTAATGGCATTTGCAATCCATGCCAAGAAGTGATTATCCAAGTAGAAATTCACTGGCTGAATTGAATAACACTTTTTTTCCCAAAGAAATTTGTTACAACTTTGGGCTTTGCACATATAAGACCTAACATATCAATTTATCTTATTCTGTTTTAAATTAAAATGTCAGCTAAATTGACTGTTATAATGCGGATAACACGGGGATTTTGGCAAATCTGACCTAAACTGTGATTGTTTATATTTCATAATTTGTTGTATTAAGATTGCAAATAAGTAAAATATAAAATTTATAGTAATAAATCACTCACATGTTCTCAAATAACTGGATTTTTTCTTTATAGATCAAGCAACGACATGATCAACCACAATTTGACTTCTCTTCATTTTTTCTATAATCTTCTATTAGCAAATTTCAAGTTTTAATATTCAATTTAAATTTATTGAACACAAGTATATGCATCAAAAATTTAAAAAATGCATTTATTTCAGAATTCATATATCTTTATCCACAGCCATTTTAGAAAATCTGGAAAGACTTTCCTAGCAAAATGAAAGTTAAACAACTTTGCTTCTGCAGGAAAGGAGTTTGCCTAGTAGACAGTCAAAATTATCTTTTAGAAAACATAATTTTTTTTCTCATTCCTCTATCTTCCCCACTACTCTTTATACCCTGAGGAAGGGCATGTAAGAATGTGTAGGTATGTGTATTGATGGAGTTAGGGGTTAATTTAAACATTTATATAAGAGAATGTCCTTTAATGGAAAAAGAGAGAGGTGGAAAGGAGTGAAAATTAGAAATATACTTAAGCATACAATAAATTTACCTACCCTATAATTGTATATCATTAGTTACACCATTATTTTTAAAAAATCAAAGCAAAGCAATTTTCCTTCTCTTTTTAAGTATCTGTCTATTTTCACTCAATGAACTTTCACTCATTAACTCAATTGACAATTCTATTGACAGGCTGTATAACATGTATTATACATAATATAAGAGTAATGCATATCTTTTCCAGGTGTTTTAAATTGGTTTGGGGAAAGAAGAATCACAACATTAGAAATTAAAGATACCTAAGATTAGAAAAATTAGTTTAACTCTTGCTCTATTCCATAATGTCCACAATGAAAACAGATGATATATCTTGAAAATAACTAATTGGTAGAAAACATGGAATGGACCATAAATACACTTGAGATTGTAATGGGTTATCTATCTAGGGAAGGATTCATTAAAGAGAGTGGTTTTGATATGCCCTGAAGGATTTGGTTATATGGACAGTGGAGGTTGGCTAGCTAAAAAGGATAAAAACAAATAGGGATAGATAAATAGCATGAAGAATGCAGGAAATCATGAAAAGACTGTTTCTACTGAAATAGAAGATTAGTTTGTGCAATAGTTGGAAATGGCATTGGATTTTTAGAGTGGATAAGAAATTAAGTATGAGAAGTTAGGAGAATTTCAGGATTGATAGATAGTTTTATGATTGCATATTTTTGAGAAGAGAATAATATGCTGAATGCAGCATTCTTATAAGAAAACTAAATTCCCCAAATTAAAAAAATTTAAGGGGGATTACATTATGCAACTATAAAGTGGAATTTTATGTAGCCTTTAAAAAATTTGAATTTCTATGTGCTGATATGAATGAAATTTTTAACATATCAAGTGACAAATGAAATAAAAATAACTTGGTATATAGTATGAACATTTTTTCTTAATAAAGAGGAAATGAACATAAAAATTCAAAAATATTCACAACATAAAAATCCATGCACACTATACTAGAAATTAGAACCTTTTCATTTTCTTTCTTTCTTTCTTTCTTTCTTTCTTTCTTTCTTTCTTTCTTTCTTTCTTTCTTTCTTTTTTCCTGTAAGGCAATCCAGGAAAATATTATCATTAACAGATAATTATCCCTCTGCTATATGTGAAGGCTTTTTCTTCCCCATTGACATAAATTGCTTTTATTTTTAAAGGAGAAATTAAAGGAAAAATACATACTTTCAAGTAAATTGTTCTCAAAAAGGGCTATATTGTTTCCATATTTAAAAGTGCTTCAATATTCCATTTCATATTGTCCTGGTTTCCTTTTAAGGACCCCAGAAAATTATGTTCTTTAACTAAGTCATATCTGTGCCTGTAACCAGTGTAGGTGGGGCCTTTTGATTAGCTTCATTTAAGGGAACTTTAAGAAAATCATTTTTCATTAGATTGCTTTACGGTTTTGACCCAGGTTAGATTGCCATGCTCTTGCTGGGGTTTTGTATAGTGGATAACTGAAAGCAGAAGAGACACAGAAATGGGAGCTCTGCCATTTTGACTGGGCCATGAGAGAGAGACAACTCCAGCTTTGCTTACAGCTGTGGAAAGACAGAGAAGCCCTGAGACACTCAAGGAGATAAGGCCCAGGAAGAGATGACTGGTTGCCCATAACTGAGCTTCAGGAGAAAGTAGAGAGAGACCAGAAGACCTGCCATGTTGCCTCACCATGTGACAGGACTTAACTATCTGCTAGCAGTTGACCTTTGGTGAGAAAGTATCTCTGATGATGCTTTGATTTGGACATTTTTATAGCTCTTGGAACTATAAGATTTTTCCCCTAATAAATCCCCATCATAAATCCAAATATTTCTAGCCTATTGCAGTGGCAGCCTGTGACAAACTAATACAACTTTTTTAAAAACAAATCAATTTTATTGGTACATATGAATAAAGCGTACAATTCATCCAAAGTGTACAATCAATGGTTTTTGGTGTAATCACATAGTTGTGCATTCATCACTCCAATCATTATTAGAGCATTTTCATTATTTCAATAATAATAAATGAAAAACAAGAATAAACAAGAAAATTCTTCACTTCTCCATTTGTCTCTGATTCCCCTGCTGTACATAGCTGCTATTTCTGGTTATTCATGCTATTTATTTATTTATTAACCAGTTTTATTGACATATATTCACATACCATATATCTAAAAAGTATAGTGTTAAACTTCATATTTTCTGTGGATTTTACTTTAAAACTCATTTTAATGTAGATCCTTAAAGTGCATTATATAGTCTATTCATTCACTCATTAATTGATTGATCATATATTTGTTGAGTGTTTGGGACCATGCCCTTTTCCAAGTACTCAAAAGTATATTAACTACTTCATGCATATCTGAAAAATATTTTTTTCTCTTTAATATTTGTTTCAAAAATTAAGTTTCCAAAAGGAGCATTAGTATGATTCCAGAAAGGAGTCTGACTTGATAAAGAGAATGAAGTGAGATGCTTCAGGGCTCTGTCCCTCCAATGAAGTTTTGAAAACCAGCAAGAACAGGCAGAAACATCTTCCTCAAAGCTCCAAAAAACAGTTAAACGGCTGTAGTAACAGAATGCGTGCTGAATTAAGATAAAAGTTACTTAAAAGTGGTAGGATCTTCACACACCTTGCTTGGCCCTTCTCTACACTACACCAACTTAGTTTGGATCCAGTCTGCACTCCCAGTGTGGATCTCTGGTATTGGTTCTAGAGAGAGCAGAATAACCCTCATACACATACTGGGAGCAAGTATATCCAGCAAATTCTGTCTGTTGGTGGCCTGAGGGACTTACCATCCCTGATCTTGCCCTATATGTAAAGGGCAGTTCAGAGAGCTCTCTTTCAGAATGTTGTGGAAAAGTGGTCAAGTTGTGTTGCCTCAGGCAAGGGATTCTTGCTATAGGATATACAGTGCAGTGCTCAGGACTGTGAGGAAACTATTTCTTAGTTAAGAGGTGACAATTGGAACTGTGTTAATGGGGTAATTCTTTGAGTCATTCATACTTGCCAAAGAAAGACACATGTGCTGAAAGGATGTGGAAGACCCTAATGCTTTGACCTGGAGCTAGACTCTAAACTCATTATGTGGATAAGCTATGAAGTAGAGCACTTGCAAAGGTCAATCTGCAAAACCTAGGAAAGGTGTTTTCTTTTTGTTTTCTTTTATTGAAAATTTTTGTTACCTCCTGGTATTCAAGGAAAGCTCTGTCATAACATGAGCTTAAGGAACAGATGCCTTGGAGTCTAAATTCCATGATAAAACCTTAAAATATCATATGTACATTTTCCAACAAAAGGTTACAAGACATACAAAGAACCAGAAGGTGATAGTCTAGGATAAGGAGAAAATCAAAGCTTTAGCAATCATCAGTGTGGAGGGCCATACCTAGCACATATTAGATAATGACTATTAAAAGATAGTTCTAAATTTCCTTTAAAAGTTAGAGGAAAACATGGACAAAGAACTTAAGGAAATCAGGAAAATTATAGATAACCATGAAAAGAATGTCAATAAAGGTTGAAATTATGAAAAGGAACCAAACAGAGCCAAAATCACAGTAAAAGAAATTAAAAATTCCCTAGAGGAGCTCAACAGCAGATTGGAACTGGCAGAATAAAGATTCAGGGAACTTGATAATAAAAACAATTGAAATAATTTAGTCTGAGGAGCAGAAAGAAAAAATAATGAAGAAAAGGCAACAGAGCCTGAATATTAAGCACACCAATATACCTATTATGGGTGCCCCACAAGGAGAAGAAAGAGAGAAAGGGGCAGAGGGAATATTCCAAAAATTAATGACTGAAAACTTCCCAAATTTAATGAAAGACATTATATACACATGCAGAATGCTCAAATAACTCCAAATAGGATAAATGAAAATTGACCCACACCACAGCTTATTATACTCAAGCTGTCAAATGCCAAAAATAGAGGAAAAGCCATAAGTCAAAAGCAATTGTCACATAAAAGGGATCCTCAGTAAGATTAAATGTTCATTTCTCATCAGAAAACATGGAAGCAAGAAGGCAGTGTGATTACATAGTTAAAGTACTGAAAGCAAAACCAACCAAGAATTCTTGCCAACTAAAAATTCTGTATCTGGTAAAGCTGTCTTTCGAAAATAAGGAAAGGGTTAAAGTATTCACAGATTAAGAACAGAAAAAAAAAGTTGAGGAAGTTTGTCACCACTAGACCACCTCTGTAAGTGAAGATAAGGAAAGTTATGCAGTTTGAAAGGACAAGACAATGGACAATACACTGAAGCTACATGAAGTAAAAAAAATTTGCTGGTTAGGGTAGCAACATGGTTAAATACAAATACATATACTATTGTATTTTAGTTTGTAACTACACTATTTTATTTCCTACATGATATAAAGGGCAAGTAAATAAAATTTAATGATAAGTCAATGGTTTTGGTCTCATACTATATAAACATGCAATTTGTGACAAAATTTACATAAAGGAGAAAGGGATATAGGAACATGCATTGTGTATAGTATTTTATTTGAATTGGTATCAAATTAAACAAGATTGATATAGATTTTTATGACAAATTTAAGCCCTATGGTAAATACAAAGAAATATTGGAGAATGTTCAAGGTCAGAGAGACAGAAATTAGAACACAGGTTGCCAGGATTAGGAAACACGGAGGTAATGCATAATCGTGGTAGGTGTTCTATTTGGTGGAGATAAGAAACTTATATTAATGGAAGGTGGTAAGAGTATCATATTATTGTAAATGTGAGTAATCCCATTGAAAATAGGCTGAGGAGTGGCTGAGGTGAGAGAGTGTATGCTGTATATAAGTTCCTGCAATTAAGAAAAAAGAAAGAAAGAACAACTAAAGAGACAATGACGATTAAATGTGATACCTGTTTCTGGATGAGATCTAATGAGTGAGGAGAAAAGGCTCAAAGGGACATTTTGAGGACATATGAAAAACTTGAAATATAGACTGTAAACTTTACATCAATGTTAAATATCTTGTACTTGATAACTTCACTTAAGAGGGCTACATAAGTGAATATCCTTATTATTACAAAACATACATGGCTATGTTAAATGCTCAAGAAGATGATGTACACAACTTACCATGAATTGTTCAGAAAATGGATTGATAGACAGTTAGATGGATGGATAGATAGAATGATCTGGCAAATGTGGCAAAATTTTAAAAATGGTGGATTTGGGGATCTGTTGGAGTTCTCTTTATGGGGATTGTATTACATTTGTAGGTCTCCTATAAATTTGAAAGTTTTGCAAAACAAAATATTAAAAAGAGCCTATTACAAAAAACCTTTCAAGGAGCTATAATCCTTCTTGATATGGAAATGAATAATTTTCATTACATACTTGATACAATTTATCACATTACTTTTATCATAGATTTGAAAAGTAAGAATGAAACCAAAGGGTATGTTCCTATAGGGAAAAAAAAACACATTCCCAATTGGATAAATGTACCCAGGAGACTCTCTCAGAGTATTAGAATATATATCATTGTGATCTCTCTTCTTTCTGTTTTCAATGATTGCCAATATATTGCATAAAAGTAATGGTGACACAGGAAAATGAGATGCAGACCATTCCTGAGCTTCACATAAGGTACTTTCAGATAAAAGTATTTTTTCTCTTTTCTGGTAAGAAAGATTGGCACAAAAAGAAGGCTGTACTTTTCCTTACTGAAGGAGCTTTGTGCAAAACCTAGGTAATTTTGAGTTCATTAATGATAAAAGTAGCATTGTTTTATTTTGTTTGTAAACTGAGCTGGTAAAGCCAGGTTTGCAGTAAGTATGGATTGATGACAAAATTCTGTTATAAATTTAGAAGATTATACTGAAGGAACTTCATTTCTTTTACCAACATGAATCAGTCACCTCCAACTCCTTGAGACATTGTAAAACCTGTGACAAATATATCAATAACCAAACAAATAAGTACATGAAAATAAACTGAAAATGGATTAAATCCAATTACATTTGGTTATGACATTTGGTTTCCTTTTTACATTTTACCTAAAATCCTAGAAAATGTATTTGATACTAGTTGACTGCTGAGTAAATAACATTACATGTTGAGTGAAATATACATTTCTTTTGTCTTGAAGAGTATGTGTTATTGATCACACTTATATTAAAATTCACTATGAGGGACTGATGCAAGGATGGATCAAGGAAGAGAAGATGTACATTTCTCAGGCCCTCTAACCTTATATTTAACATTTAAATGTAAGATTTTAATTCAGGTTTCTTTACACTGTCAAAGTAAAAATATGCTTATCTACTTACTGGATCTATTTAATTTACATTTTCAGAATAAAAATATTAAAAACTCAATACTGTTCTCTGTATGTAGAACCCACCATGATCACTATCTTATTCATGGAGACTCTTATAGCACAAACATATATTAGATATCATGTAGTCCAATTCTTTCATTTTACTGAGGAGGAAACAACTCCGAAAAGTAAAGTCATTGGTCTTATGTTATCCACTAAGCATCTCATCCAGGGGTGGTACTGAGGTTTTAATTCCACATTCACAGCCTGCATGTGTGGTTCATATGTTATTTTTACTTTTGGCTTTCAGAAACTCATATTCTGAATTCTACTGACTGTTTGGTATACTCACCCAGACCACTGAAGAAATCACTGACCAATAAAATTCCACAAAAATTGGGGAGGGTGCTTATAAAGTCATTTTAACCTGTGTAACAAAATTGGATATCAGCATGAATCATTCTTTATGGTAAACAGAATTCCTCCTTTTTCTCACTAATTTTATCTTAATGGGATGAAGCTGACAATATGGAAAAGACAAACCATTCAGTGGTATCTGAGTTCATTTTGCTGGGACTTTCCAAATCTCAGAATCTTCAGATTTTTTTCTTCCTGGGTTTCTCTGTGGTGTATGCAGGGATTGTGTTAGGAAACCTTCTCATTTTGGTCACTGTGATCTTTGACTCCTGCCTTCACACACCAATGTACTTTCTGCTTATCAATCTCTCCTGTATTGATATGATTCTGGCTTCATTTGCAACCCCAAAGATGATTGTGGATTTCCTCCGAGAACAAAAGACCATCTCATGGTGGGGATGCTATTTGCAGATGTTCTTCATGCACCTCCTAGGTGGGAGTGAAATGATGTTGCTTATAGCCATGGCAATAGACAGGTATGTTGCCATATGTAAACCCCTCCATTACATGACCACCATGAACCCACGAGTGCTCCTTGGACTACTGCTATCCTCCTATGCAGTTGGATTTGTGCACTCATCTAGTCAAATGGTGTTCATGTTGAATTTGCCCTTCTGTGGTCCCAATGTTGTAGACAGCTTTTTCTGTGACCTTCCCCTTGTGATCAAACTGGCCTGCAAGGACACCTACATGCTACAACTCTTGGTCATTGCTGACAGTGGTCTTCTGTCCCTGGTCTGCTTTCTCCTCTTGCTTGTGTCCTACACAGTGATCATATATTCAGTTAGGCATCATGCAGCTGGTGGCTCTTCTAAAGCATTCTCTACTCTCTCAGCTCATATCACCGTTGTGACACTGTTCTTTGCTCCATGTGTTTTTATTTATGTATGGCCTTTCAGCAGATACTCTGTGGATAAAATTCTTTCAGTGTTTTACACGATTTTCACACCTCTCCTAAATCCTATTATTTATACATTAAGGAATCAAGAGGTAAAAGAAGCTATTAAGAAAATAAGGACTCGACATATAAATTCAGAACACAATTTGTAGATGTCACTTCTGAAGAGATACTCTCGTGCTTAGACATTATTATGGAATACATTTATAACGTGTTTCAAGTTCTGCATAAAGAAACAGTAGATGTAATTGTTAAAAAGCAAACACCTTTTCTTGTGATCTTTAACGGCTAAAAGTTTTGACGTTTGCTGTCTCAGACTCACATTTCAATTCTGCCTCCACCATTTTACCTTCATGCAAATTTGAACAGATGACACCTCACCATAGGTGTTTACCCTTCTGCCTGGTTAAATTCTATTCAGTACCAGAAAACAGTACTTAGTGATAATCTCTGGTTAATAGTGTATTGGATTTTAGTCACTCGCTTGCCACAGGCACATTGCATCCAACCATCTTAACATAATCTTTTGAGTCCCTAAAGAGTGCCAGAAGATATACCCAGGGCTTCATGAAATTCAGAGCCTATGAATGCAGAAATAAGTAAACTTGCTATTGTACTAAGGAATGAACAGCACAATGTTACCCAGATACACATGGTTTTATAGGAGCACACAAGAGTGGCATCTAAATCAGAGCAGGTTCAAGGAAGGCTTCCAGCAGGAAGAGGTATTAGATAGATAGAGAAAACATTCCAGACCAAAGGACCGGTAAGTAAAAATGCATCAAAACATGAAACAGCATGACACAGTGGGAAGCCAATGAATAATTTCATAAAGCAGAGATGACATTTGGGGAGGTGGGAGTGAAAAGTGAGTGAGGTGGGGGTGGGCAGTGGAAAGTGGAGGGTGGTGGTTGATGACAAAAAGATGAGGTAGAAATGTAGGCCAAATGGAGTTGGATCACGTTAGAAAAGGTGTAATCATGTTCCTTGGCATTCAAAACTATGTCATCTAGAAATTAAAAGCAAAAAGAAAGCAAGTTAGCATTGGCCACCCTTGTCCAAACTTGTATACTGCACTGCTTCTATTACAAGTTTGCCTCCTTCTTCTCAGCTTATGTCTAATATCCTTCTTTGCAATCTAGGTCACTAAGCCAGTTGTGTAAAAGAAATTTACGACAACTGGCTATGGGAGAAGATGCCCACTGTCATTCAGCTTCAGCACAAATCTAAAGATAATCTTATTCTCTTTTATTGGATATTTCATAGACAGGACCCAGAAGAATTATTCAGGAGACAGAAAATTAAATATTGAATACCATGATAACATTTCAATAAGTTATTTTCTACATTTTCACACACATGTTAGTTGTTTTATATTGAGCAACTAATTTTCTGGATAAAATATTTTATATGTAGGTTGGATTACATTTGAACACAAATACCTCTTCTTTGAGCCCAGCATGTGGAATGCTAGTTATAATAAATGTAGAAGTTTGTTTTTGTAAGATTACTGATTGATCGAGTGGCTGAAAATTAATTTAATAAACTATTGCAAAACTGTGATATAAATTGTTTCTAAATAATTTTTATGATCCCTATGCCAACTTAGAAGAAAATAACCAATAACTATTTGACGTTTTCCCCAAAGGGTAAGCTAATTATCTTCATACAATTATTTGAAAAATAAGCTATCTGGTCACATTTGTTAGGTGAATTTTTGTATGAACAATTTCAAGAGGAATTCTTTTCTCTTTCTCTTCCAACATGCTGTCCTCCATCACCATATAATACAGAAATTTTCACCCTCATGATATCAGCAAGTACAAACTTTTGTCTCCCTTCCTTCCATCAACCACCCATTTACTAACAAATTATTGAGAATTGGGAAAGATACTGAACAAGAGGATGTCAGTATTTTATAGACTTGCTCTTTCCAAGTAGCCTGTAAGCACACAGAGACCTTCTCTCTTCCTGCTCTCATGTGCTAAACCTCTTCTCCAGGCAGATTTGGAAAGGTATGTGCAATATAGAATTACCTTTGCTGTTGCCTGGGTGTTTGTTCAGCAAGATCTCTTTTGGTTAGGTCCCAGAGTTAAAATCAAAAGAAAGTGAGAACACTTTTGGGTTGCAAATTCAACAAGATTTTACCCATAATGACACTGATATTTCATCTTTTCCTTTTTCATTGATTCTATTTAATATATTGGTTCTTACCAGGGGGAAGGAATAATTGACTTTACTTCAGAAAACCCTACTATCAATTCCTAAAAAACAGTATCAAGCATTTTTTCCATTTTTAAAATTATAGTTTACATATTGAAAAATAATCATCCTTTTTAGTGTGCAGTTCCAAGAGGTTTGACAAAAACATAGAGTCATGTAACCACCATAATTACATATACAAGTGTTTCATCAATGAAAAAAATTCCCTTGTGCCCCTTTGTTGTTAATTTTCCTTTCTAGCACCTGCCCTTGGTAACTAGTGCTCTGCTTTTGGTCCCTAAATTTTACTTTTTCTAAACTATCAGATAAGTGTAGTCATACAATAAGTAGCCTTTTGAGTGTGGCTTCTCTCACTTAGCACAATCATTTTGAGATTCATCCAATAGAAAGTTATTCTACTTGGTGTAAATCTATGCCACATTTTAATATCTACCTACATATCCTTCCTTAGCCATTACTGTTCCTCCACCTATTTTGGTTTGCCAAATTCAGTTATTCATTTATATTAATTAGAATGATTTTATTAAATAACTTGAAAAGCAAATGATTATGAATATATTATTTTTTTTACATTATTTAGTGACAAATATGATAATGATGATATTGGGCTTTCTTATCCTACAGCATGGTTTAGTTCAGCACTTACTCAGGTCTTTGTTTATGTCCCCTAGGAACCCTTTATAACTTTCTTCATTAAATCCTGAAACATAATATTAGCTATATTACTTTTTTGTACTTTTATGAGTTTATTTGCAATTGTCACCTTATTTGTCATTTCTGAAATGTAGAAATGCTACAATTTTTGTATATTTGTTTTGTAATTAGCCACTATATAGAAAACACTAAATATTTCAAATTTCTGCTGATTTTCTTAGAAGTAGTAGATAACGTCTAATCTACAATAGTATATTTCCCTTATTTTTCAATATCTTATTGCATTTTTCAGTTCATGACATACCCAGGACTTAATTTTTTTCTGAAAAGTAAAAATCAAACAACAAATTATATATATGAGCTTTGAGGCAGCCCACCTCCAACTAGGAGAATTTCTGATTTTAATAGAATTAAACATTATAGTGAACATTTTGAGATCTTATGAAAATGAAATATTTTTGTGATAAAAACTACATGTCACTCAAGTTTGATATATTTGACAAAAAACCTAATTGCTGTTGAATTATAGTCAACATTTCCAATAAGTAGAAGTAAGTATTTTTTAGATGGTATAAGAAATCTTAGATTGTATAAGAAGTCTAAAAAATGATTCTAAAATTGGAGGTTAAAATTCTCAGCAAAAACTGAAACACCTCAAGTTTGTAAGGACCTGGGGTGATACCTATTGACTATAATTCTCCTGTTTTTCTATTCTTAGCTTAAAACAAGAAGCAAATAATGAACAATTTAATAGATTGAGCTGGAGTCTTAATAATGCCCCAATATGTAAACTATACATGCCTAATTATAACTTCCAATGGGGCAGTCAAGCTTTATAACTTTTTCTAAACTAAACTAGCCTTTCTCAGAGACAAAGCACAATATAACTTTTGAGAGTTTTCCTTCTACCAGTACCACTTAAGTAAGTCCAAAATCCCAATGGACATCACAGCCCTCTAATTTATCATTAGGAATTAACTCTTCTGAAAAAATAAAGCAGACTAGGAACAGGAAATTATCTGGATATTAAAATCCTTGTTCATGACTTGAATCAATGGTCTGCCATAGGTTTAGAAGCTAAGCCTTAACTCCCCTAAAAGTATAAATGATCCCTTCAAATTTTAGAAGGAACTAAAATTTTATAACACTTATTATCACCTTATTTTGCAAGTCTGTTTGCTCAGTTGTTCTCCCAAAAGTTTTTACATTAAGGACAACTGGTCAGAAAGGTTGGCATGTTTATAGAGAAAAAGGAATTGTTGGAGGCTGCTAGCAAGAGTGTCCAAATGCAGTCCTACATCCTGCATTCAAAACACAACATTTGAAAAATTTAGTCTGATGAGAAATCAAGTAAATGACCAGTAATGTCTACTGAAACCTTTAATTATCAAAGATGGTAACTATCAATAATGGATAATACTGAGTGAGCACTTATGTGCCAATTTTATTTTAACTGATTTACATATACTAGTGTAATCTTCTTAACAACCCTTGTGAGCTAGGTGCACATTTTATGGTCATTTTATATGTGAAGGAAATGAAGAAAAAGGAAATTATAACTTCCCCAAGTTTCCACACCTAGCAAGTGGGAGAATTCATATTCAAACTCAGACAATGTTGCTTCAGAACCCAAGCACCTCCTCACAACTCCATAATGCCTGTAATTTTTACCCAAGTTTTAGGGAACAATCTTGAAATGCCTGCTTTCCCAATTTTCAGAAAGAGTTTAAACAAAAGGAGGGCTGTGAAACAAAGTGACAGAGCAAATTAGCAAAGAATAATTTATTGCTCTTCTACACTCATAACAAATAAAAGGAATGTAGAATGCTCCAATTGTAATATCCACCTTCTCATAGCTATTGGAGTTTTGAAAGTTATTATATGCAACAGTATGATGACATTTAAATGTTGATTTAAAAAACCCAAACACAAAACTGTATGTAGTGTATGATTCCATCCATAGAAAATTCAAATACTGACTCTTGTCAGACTTATGAGAAAAAATTTTAAACAAAATACAAATTTTCACCATCAAATGACAGATAACAGAAAGCTGGATAATGCAAATTGATGACAAGATGTGGGGATCTAGGACTCCTCATGCAGTATTTGTGGGAGGAAAAACCAGTTTGGAGAAATTTACAGAAATTAAGTATATGGATGTACATCTGCCCTATAATTTTTCTCCTGGGTATTGACACCCAGAGGAAACCTGACACAGACATACAATTTGGTAAAGCAAAAAGGTCTTATAGAAACTGCTCCAAACTAAAAAGTATTGGAATGCTTTTGATGACCAGTTAACTACATTACCTGAAAACAAATCCATCATTTGGTATGAATTAAATAATATTTGACAAATAAATGAGTTAATAAATAAATTTTCTTATCAAGTGACAGGTAGATATGAATCCTATATTTGGCTTCAGCAAAACCCATAATTACAACAATTGAAACTCTGTAATGTCAATGGGAGAAAAAGTTAATTAAATATTAAGATTTGAGTTAATTTGTTTTCAGCCACACCAGGGAATATTCTTCTGCATTCAAGTCTCTCCATTCCCAATCCCCCCATCAATTTCAATAACATAACCTATAATCAATGTTTAGTACTCAATACTTTTATTTAAAAATGTTCAGGGGCTGGCTGTATAGCCCAGTTGGTGAGGCACTGGTTTGCCACGTGGGAGGCTCCAGGTTCGATCCCTGGGCCTCCTTGAGTGGGTGGATCACCTCAAGAAGGAAGGCTGACATGGGCAAGGCTCACCACCGTGGGAAGAGGCATGCTGCCATGGGCAAAGGCAAGCCCCTGTGAAAAAGAGCAAGCCCCTGTGAGCAGGCAGGCCACTGCTCCAGTGAGCTGACTCGGTGGGTTGACCCAGCAGGGGCAGACAAGCAGACACAGAGGAACACAGAGAAAGATGAACACAGCAAGAACAGGCAAAGGGGGGGGGGATGTAT
>PVKH010016138.1:0-15841 GCA_004027955.1 Chaetophractus vellerosus
TATTGGGGCCGGCTGTATAGCCCAGTGGATAGGGCGCCGGTATACCACATGGGAGGCCCCAGGTTCGGTTCCCGGGGACCTCTCCTAGCAGGCAGACCGCCTTGAGAAAGGCAAGCCGCCATCGCCATGGGCAGGCAGAGCCGCCATGGGCAGGGCAAAAAGCTGCCACAGACAGGGCAAAGCCGCCAAGGGCAGGGCAGGTCACCCGCAAACAGAGCACAGCCAGCCACCCACGAACTGAAGCAGAGCCGGCCATGAATGGAAGCAGAAGCCGCCCACAAGTGGGGCAAAGCCGCCTGCGCAGTGACCAGTCTCGGCGCGTCGCCGCAACAGGGGGAGACAAAGCGGACAGAGAGGAACACAAGAATGGACACACAGCAAGAGCAAGTAGAAAGGGGGAGGGGGGGAATGTAATAAATAAAAAATAAATTTAAAAAAATAATAAAATAAAATAAAAGGACAGATATTGTATGATATTGCTGCTATAAAATAACTAGAATAAGCAAATTCAGAATCTAGAATTCTAGAGTCAGAATCTAGAATATGGGTGAACGGGGCCGGGGTGGAGTAGAGAATGGGAAGTTGATGCTTAATTGGTACAGAGATTCTATTTGCAATGATGAAAATGTTTTGATAATGGTGGTGATCATAGCACAACACTGTGAATGTAATTAACACCACTGAATTATATATCTGAATGTGGTTAAAAGGGGAGATTTCTAGTTGTATATATGTTACAAGAATAAAAATTTTTTCAAAACCCTATGACTCTACAACAGAAAAAGTGAACACTAATATAAACTATAGACTATAGTTACAGTATAAATATAAGAATATTGTTTCATCAATTGTCACAAAGGTACCACACAAATGCAAAGGGTTATTAACATTAACATGGAAGTAGGGAATATATGGGGACTCTATATTGTCTACCTGATTTTTCGGAAAATCTGTAATTTCTCTAATAAATTTTTTTTAATAACACCTGGTATATTAGTCAGCCAAAAGTACCAGAAATCTCTTGGCTTTTTTTTTTTAGATTTTTATTTTTATTTATTATACATCCCCCCCTTCTGCTTGTTCTTACTGTGCTCATTTTTCTTTGCGTTCCTCTGTGTCTGCTTGTCTCCCCCTGCTGGGGCGACCCACCGAGTCAGCTCACCGGCGTGGCGGCCCACCTGCTCGTGGGGGCTTGCCCTTGCTTGCGGGGGCTTGCCTTTGCCCGCGGGGGGCTTGCCTTTTCCCACGGGGGCTTGCCTTTTTGCCTGCGGGGGCTTGCCTTTGCCCGCGGCGGCGTGCCCTGCCCGCATTGGCTTGCCTTCTCAGGGCGGTCTGCCTGTTTGAGGAGGCCCCGGGAACCGAACCTGGGGCCTCCCATGTGGTAAACCAGCACCTTACCAACTGGGCTACAGCCAGCCCCCTCTGTTGGCTTTTATAAAGGATATTTATCTGGGGAAGAAGCTTACAGTCACAGGCCCTGAAGAGTCCAACTCCAGGTAACATAAGAGGAACTTTCTCACCCAAAGTCATTTGACACGTGTTGAAGCAAAATGGCGGGTGATGTCTGTGAGGGTTCAGCCTTCCATCTTCCTCTTAAGGTTCCATGGTCCCTGCTCCTTCCACTCTCAGCTATAGGCTGGTATAAGGCTAGTCTCACAGGGCTGCTTAGCTGCTCCATTCTCTTCAGCTGCAAACTATCAGGCTTATCTCTCTTCCTGGGGCCTCTGCCATGTCCGTGGACCTGTCTCTCTTCCTCTGTGCTCTTCTTCTCTGTGTATCTACTTCTTCTGTCTACCTCTGTTTGAGAGTCTGTTTTATCAGCCCACCAAGGGGGTGGGGACTCAACCCTGCATGCCCTAATGATGTGGTCAAATCAAAGCCCTAATCTTAACATAATTTAATCAAAGCCATCCAGCTGAATCTAATACAATCAAAAGGTATCACAGCCAGAGGAAGACACCAGTTTACAAACATAAATATCTCTTTTTCAGAATTCTGAAATAATAACCAACTGCCACACATGGTAAAAATGATAAAGCAACAAGAACAAGTAAGAGCAGAAACCAATACCATCCCTAAGCCTAAATGTTCAAGCGAAGGGAGTAATATCACCATTGTCCAACAAGACCCACAGCTATGGAAAAGGGCCCACCTGACAGAAGTTGTAGCTGTTGAGAAATGCAGCCACTGCCAGGAAGGCACTGGGTCAGGAAAGAGCAAGCAAAATACATACCCTGACTCTTTTCTCCTCCTGACCTCTAATCTCCTGCTGGTGTATCCATTGCCAAAACCTAATCGGCAACCAGATTATAAGGGAGCCCAGATCTGCAGTCCACAGAGGTCAGTGTCCCAAGACACAAGGCAAAATAAGGAGACCAGAGAAAAATGAATCTTGTGGGCCAAACAGTACATAACCAGCACAATATGTAAACCAGGACCATGCTATAACAATCTCATAAAGAATGGATTCAGAGCACAGTCTCTTTTCCAGGAACACATTCCCTGTAATATACAGGGTATACATGCAGATTGGCAACTGGGGAAATAGGATAGTTACTGAAGGATAAGAAAAAAAAGAAAAAGTTTAATAAAAAAAGCAATCCTTTTACAATAGACTTAGTAATAACTTGTAAATTACTTTGTTATAAACTATTTCATTTGCAATAAAGAAGATTAACCTCATTGTTCTTAGATTTTCTAATTCAACTTTAAAGAAGTATTTAAAATAATATTGAAGCACAAGATATACTATGATAATATTTTAAAATTTTAAAGCTCATAACCATTAAACAATGATATCTTAATAACAAAACTTAGCAACAAAAAAACTTTACCCTCCAAAGACTTTATCAGATATAAATGAATATTGGTTATCTATATTTTATGCCACTTTTATATACCTTGACTTTTCCACAGTAACAAATAAAAACAGAGAGAGTTACACGTTAATGTTACATAATTACAACTAAAATATATGAAGGACAAAAGCAGTCTAAGAAAAATGGGCAATAGCAAATCACACAAAATTTCTACTAGTTCACTAACTGAGAAACCTGCAGATCCACAATTTGAAATATGGAATTTGATCATATTTTCCTGATTTTTCATGGAAAGAAAAACTCTCCAGAACTTAAGAGTTTCCTAAAGAACTCATATGCCAAATAAATGTTTGATTCCTTTAAAAAAAATAAAGAATTCTGCTGATGAATTTAAAGTATAAGGAACTTCAATATACTGGTCTTTTGAAGAATGGAATTGAGTCAGAGGATGACTAAATAATTTGAGGTTGAGAGTATGGCAAAAGAAAACTGAGTTAGGAAAATAAGAAAAGTTAAGTCCAAGCTACTATGGCATACATAAATGCATAAACGCAAAAAAGTTAAGAAAGTAGAAGTCATGGACTGCCTTCATTACCAACTAATGTTTTTGCTATTTCCTGAAAAATGTCTACATAATACACAATGATTATAGCTCTTTATCATATTTTGAAAGTTAGCAAGAACACCAAAATATTTCACCTAAGCACTTTTATCTGGAGTACTATATATGGTAGCAGAAAATGAATATGAAAATCAGCTTAGAAAGCAACAGTATAGAATATACACAATGTTACAGCCTGTGTCCTATATAACCTTTTGAATGCATGACCTTTAAGTTGCTGAAGGTTGCCTCAGAATTTGGCTCATTTTGATTGAAACATCTGTTCCCCTTGCAGGTATACTGTAAGGACTTTTTTCTCAGTTGGATTCAGAACACAGCAAGTGAGCCCTTGTCTGTCCAATCATACAGACCCCAACACTTGTAAATCAAGTTCTGGGAGGACAACAGCAGGTCCACACTCCGTCACCCTTTCTCAGCCAGCTACGCCAACTGACTGCTGTGAGAACTGCTCTTATCATGTCATCAAATCAAAACATGTTGAGAAGAGGGACTATAGAGGCATCTGCAGAATTCCCAAAATGTAGTGACTTTGGAACATTGACAGATGCATCTGTCATTTTATACCTTCAACTAACCTGATGTCCACTGGCCCGACACAGTAAAGCTGTCCAAGATCGATTCCAATTCTTTCACATTATTTTCACATGTCTCTACTAGGAAGGCTTGATGTTTCTTAGCCTTTTAATTAAGAAAAAAATTACACATAATAAGGTCATATATTATAAGAGCTGCAGAATTTTTGCATAAATACATACAACACAGTTAAGCATAAACAAGCTAATAATTAATTACTCCATTCAAATCTATTATTAATAAACCTTCTTTCTGTCTTAATCATACCCTTCACTTGGCTTAATATAACATTGAACAAGGTCTCATTAACAATTAACAATTTTTTGAATGCTAATTCAGTGCCTGGAATTATTCTAAGTATTTTATATATACTAATTCTTTTTATCCTCAAACTCTATGAGAGGACAATTATTACCCCAATTTAATAGACAGGGAAACTCTAATACAGAGGAATTTTAAAAATACTTTAAAATATCAAGTTTATAAAGATAGACATATTGACCAACGGAAAAGAATTGTGAGTCCAGAAATGAACCCACACATCTATAGTAAACTAATTTTTGACAAGAGTGCCAAGTACATTAATAGGAAAAGAATGGTGTCTTCAACACAGTGTTGGAAAAACTGGATGTCCACGTGCAAAAGAATAAAGTCAGACCTATACCTCACACCATATACAAAAATTAACTTTATATGTTAGACCAAGAACCTAAACATAGAGCTAAACCCATAAACTTCTAGGGAAAAAACTTAGGGGAAAACATTCATAATCTTAGATTTGGCAGTGATTTCATAAATATGATACCAAAAGCACAAGCAACCAAAGAAAAAATAGATAAAATAAACATTACCAAAATTTAAAAGTTTTGTACATCAAAGAACAATATCAAGATGCTGAAAAGACAAACTATAAATGGGAGAAAGTAATTGCTAGCCATATATATCTGATGTGGGTTTAATATCCAGAATATATAAAGAACTTCTACAAATCAACAAACAAAAGACAACCCAATTTAAAAATAAGCAAATGACTTAAATAGACATTTCTCCAAAGATATACAATGGTCAATAGCACATGAAAAGATGTTCAATATCATTGGTCATCAGAGAAACACAAAAACACCCACTAGAATGGGTATTATTTTAAAAAAAATAAGTATTGGTGAAGATGTGAAGAAAATAGAACCTTTATACACTCTTGGTGGGGTTCTAAAATGGTGCAGCCACTGTGGAAATCAGTTTGGTGGTTCCTCAATATAGAATGACCATATGACCAGGCAATTCCACTTCTAAGAATATACCCAAAAGACTTGAAAAGAGGGATTCAAACAGCTCTTTGTACACTCATGTTCATAACAGCATTATTCACAATAGTCAAAATGTGGAAGCAACCCAAGTGTCCATCAATAGATGAATGGATAATGTAGTATACACATATAATAGAATATTATTCATCCATAAAAAGGAATAAAGTTCTGATACATGCTACAACAGGGATTGTTCTAGACGACATCATGTTGAATGAAGTAAAACAGATACAAAAGAACAAATATTGTATTATCTCACTTAATGGATATACCTAGAATAAACAAATTTATAAAGACAGAAAGATTATAGGCTACCAGGGACTTGGGTAGGGAAGGGTTATTGCTTAATAGGTACAGAGTTTCTGTTTAAGGTGATGAAAAAGTTTGGATAATGGACAAATGATGGTAGTACAATATTGTAAGTGTAATTAATATCACTGCAGTATATACTTGAAATTGGTTAAAACAAGAAATTTTGAGTTGTATATGTTACTACAATAAAATGTTTTTTAAAAAATATAATGCTCATTGTGCTGTGACAAATTACCAGGGGCTGGTCAAAAGTGAATGGAGGGCCGGCTGGATAGCCCAGTGGATAAGGGTGCCGGTATACCACATGGGAGGCCCCGGGTTCGGTTCCCGGGGACCTCTCTGAACGGGCAGACGGCCTCGAGAAAAGGCAAGCCGCCATGGGCGGGGCAAAGCCGCTGTGGCCAAGGCAAAAAGCCGCCACGGGCAGGGCGAAGCAGCCACGGGCAGGGCAAAGTCACCCGTGAAACACGAAGCTGCCGCCCACGAATCACGGAAGCCGAGCAGCCTGCAAAAACACGGAGCTCTGCTGCCCGCAAAACACGGAGTGGAGCCACCCATGAAATGGAATGGAGCCACCCACGAATGGAGCGAGCCGCCTGCACGGAGGGCCAACTCAGCGCACCGCCGCAAAGACGGGGGGAGACAAGAAGCAGACATAGAAAAACACAGAAGAATGGACACACAGCAAGAGCAAGCAGAAGGGGGGAGATATGTAACAACAACAACAACAAAAAAGTGAATGGAGGGGGAGTGGATGTGGCTAAAGCAGTTGGGCACCCACCTGTCACATGGGAGGCCCCAGGTTTGGTTCCTGGTGCCTCCCAAAGAAGACAAACAAACAATGAGCAGACAATGAGCAAAAACAAATGTGAGCAGGGAGCAGAAGTAGCTCCAGAAGTTGGGTGCCTGCCTCCCACATGGGAAGTCCTGGGTTTGGTTCCCAGTGCCTCCTAAAGAATAAACAAACAGACAATGAGCAGACAATAAGCACACAATGAGCAAAAACAATGAGCAAACAGACAAGGGAGCCATCTCAGTGGGGGGAGGGGGATAGTGAATAGAGGGAAGCAGATGTAGCTCAAGTGGTTGAGCACCTGCATCCCACGTACAAGGTCCCAGGTCCAATCCCCGATATCTCCTAAAAACAAACAAGCAAGGAAACCAGCTCTCATTGGATAGCGGATGTGGCTCAGTGGTTGAGCGCCTGCTTCCCATGTACGAGGTCCTGGTTTCATTCCCTGGTACCTCCTAAAAAAAAAAAAGTGATTGGAGTAAGACCAATTAGAAGCTACAACAGTAGTCTGCTCAGGAGGTGGTGGTAGCTTGTTCTCGAGTATTAGCAGTGAAAAAGGAAAAGAATGTATGCTCTGGAAAGATACTTAGAAGGTAGAACAGCCAGACATGGTAAACACTACATTAGGTTGGATTGGATTGGATTGGATTGGATTGGATTGGATTGGATTGGATTGGATTGGATTGGATTGGATTGGATTGGATTGGAATGGATTGCATTGGATTGGACTTTAGAGTATTTTATTTTATGGTTGTTGGATGGGATTGGAGTGGGGTCGAATGGGGTTGAATGAAGTTGCTGGGGTTGTAGAGTAATGATCAGATAAAAATATGAGTCAAGACTGATCTCAAAGCAAGGATTCAGGCTAGAAGAAATGAGTAGATTTCAGTAGTTGGAGGTAGAAAAGGTCTTTGTTTTTGGCAGGAGCTGGGAAACATGAATTCGTTTTGATCCTATTCCACTGGAGAAATTTATAAGATTCCCAGCACTAGCACAATGCCTAGCAAATAAAAGGCCTCCAATAAATACCTCTGAATAAACAAACTAATTAAATAGATAAATATGGGAGGAAGCTAGACATACTAGTGTAAAGCTCAGTAAAGAGGTTGGAGGTAGGTTTAGGAATCATCTATAGAAAATTTCTGAAGCTTGTCTTAAAAAAGGTGGGTTAGATGGTATCTTAGTTTGCCACAGGGCTGCCAATGCAGTACTAGAAATGAATTGGCTTTTATAATGGGATTTTACAGTTCCGAGGCCATGAAATGTCCAAATCAAGGCAACATCAGAGATGCTTTCTCATCAAAGTCAGCTGCTGGTGATGCCGGCATTTTGCCATGTGGTGAAAAGCAAGATGCCAGGCGATCTCTGCTGAGGTCCCTTCCTTCCCTCCAGAATGTACCATCTCCCAGAGCTCAGCTGTGGGCAACCAACCATGCATAGGGCTTGTCTCTTCAGGCCTCCTCTCTGAGTCTCTCGGAGACTCTCTGACTTTCTGCAGCTGTAGGCAAACTTCGAGTCCTCTCTCACACAGCAGGATCAAAAATGATGACAGCTTTCTCTGTCTCTGTTTATATCAGACCCAGCAAGAGGGCATAGACCCTAGCTGGCTCATACCTCACTGACATAGTCCAATCAAAAGGGTCTCATACCCACAGGAATGGATTAGTTCAAAAACATAATCTTTCTCTTTTTGGGATTCATAAAAGAACTTCAAACTGTCAGATGGAAAGAGAAATGAGCCAAAGACAAAGCCTTAACGAAATCTAGCACTTAATATTTAGAAAGGAAACCAGCAAAGGAGACAGAATAAAGAGGGAAATAAAAAACAGGAAAGTGTAATGTCATGAAAACTAGAGTAAAGAGAACATTTCAAAGAGGGAGTGGTTAGAATATTCAAACAAAATGGGGAATAAAAAGGATCCACTGGGCATGGAAGTTACTGGAGACCTTGATGATCTGTTTTACTACAGTATAGCTATAACCCAGACTGGAAAAAGTTGAAGAATGAGTAAGCCTGAATTTTTTTTTTCTTGAATAAGAGATCAGTAAATGGAAACCCTTCCATGTGTATAACATGATGTGGTGATTTGAGGCTGTATGTATCCCCAGAAAAGCATGGTCTTAAAACTAATTCATCCCTGTGGGTGTGAACCCATTGTAAGTAAGACCTTTTGATGAGGCTACTTCAGTTAAGGTGTGGCCCAGCCTAATCAGGATGGGTGTCAATCCTATTACTAGAATTCTTTATAGTGGAATGAAATTCAGACAGAGAGATGGTCCATGGGACAGCACATAGCAGCACCTGCCAGTCTCTGCCTTTTCCTCGGGTCTCTCTTGCTTTTGGCTCCTAGTTGCTCCATCTGTAGACTTCTCTCTCAGCTGCTGTGTCTTTTTTCTATGTCTCTGCAGCTCCCTCTCTCCATATTCACCCCATTTATAAAAGACTCCAGGAAGAGGATTAGGACCTACCCAGGGTCACACCCTACTGAAGTAATCTAATCAAAAAAGGAAAGTCTCAACTACAATAGGTTTACACCCACAAGAATGGATTATCTCTACGGACATGATCTTTTCTGGGGTCCGTAAAAGCCTCAAAGTATCACAGTATCCTCCTCTGAATAAAAGTTTTCAATTTTGATAATTAGTAGATTTACTTAAATGAATGTTCCTCCATTTGCTATATGTCCTTACCACAATTTGCAGAACTTGTTTTTATTATAATTTTTACCAATTGTCATTTTGCTGAAAAAAAGGTCCACCAAGCTCCTTACTCCATCGTTAAAGAAGTTCTGTCCTATATTTTAATATCCTATAGGTTTAGTTTCTCCTCATTTTATTATTTTGCTAGTATTTTATGTGGTTATTTTTCCAAAGGAACTTCAAAATCATATTCCTAAGTTCCACAAAAAAATTCTTTGTTTATTTTGAAACATATGTTATCTTAATACTCATCAGAAACTCTGCATGGTAGAGATTATTAGCCCCATTTTACAGATGAGCAAATAGATTCAGAGGGATAATATCTCTAAAGGTCACACAACTATGATGAGAGAGGACTAGGATTCAAATCCAATACAACCTATCTCTAAAAATCTATGTTTGCTCTATTTTGTCATGCAGACTTAACTAAATCTCTATATATGAAGGGATAAAAGTTTATAGGAAAATACATGTAGAAACCCAGATGAATTTTACACTTGAGCCAGCTTAATAAAAAGGCCCAACTAAATTCCTAGTCCAACAATAATTCTTCCCTTTCAAGTATAAAGCTTGATCTTGACTAAAATATGAGTTGATATACTTGGTGGGGGGTTCATGATACCATGAGATCCATGATTTTTTCTAATTTACTCCTTCCATTAACTCATAATCAAGTTTGCATATAAGCATGTAAGTGTATACACACTGGTTCAACCCCATACCTAAATTATCCCAGGCATTCCAATAATTCCATTTATTCAAATCCAAGCAAACAATGAAATATCTGTGGTTGTATCTGGGGTCATAGGTGCAACCAATCAATATCTGTTAGGAGAATAAAAGATTGATTAGGATCTATAGCAGGATATCATATTTTCTATCAAAATGTATATGATCTGGGCCGGCTGGATAGCCCAGTGGATAGGGCGCCGGCATACCACATGGGAGGCCCCGGGTTCGGCTCCCAGGGACCTCTCCTAGCGGGCAGACTGCCTTGAGAATGGCAAGCTGCCATGGGTGGGCCAGAGCCGCCGTGGGCAGGGCAAAAAGCTGCCACGGACAGGCAAAAGCCGCCACGGGCAGGGCAGGTCGCCCACGAATGGAGCGCAGCCAGCCACCCGCGAACTGAAAGCCGGCCGTGAACGGAAGCAGAAGCCGCCCACAAGCGGGGAAAGCCGCGCCTGCGCAGTGACCAGTCTCGGCGCATCGCCGCAGCGGGGGGAGGGGAGATATGTAATAAAATAAATAAATCTTTAAAAAAAAAAAGTATATGATCTAATCTAGACCATAATGTTAGACATCATTTTGGTTCTAGGGCTCCTAAGGTACAGTATAAACAATGCTAAATGATTCTTTTGAAACTCAACTAGCTAAAAAGTATTAAAGTTATCACTGGACTCTTTACTAGACCAACAGGGCCTAAATTATCTACTCTAATTCTGAATCAATTACAAAGGATAAAATAATAGTTCTAGTAGGTTTCCCAAGATTTGCAAATACCTAAAAGGACCATGGAGAGAATTTGCTAGACAAACCTTTCACTATCCCACTTCCACTCTCAATAAAAGAGACCTACCCTTCCTGTGGCAGTTTGAGATTATTTATGAATCCCCAAAAGAGAGATTATGTTTATAAATTGGTCTTTTCCTCTGGGTACGATCCCCTTTGATGCATTAGATTCAGCTGACATGTCTTGATTAAATTACCTGTTAAGATTATGGCCCCCTTGTTGGGCTGATAAAAACAGGCACTCACTCAAGAAGACATGGAAGAGGAGAACTCCATAGAAGAAGAGAAAACTTTATCAGTTTTGATCCTGGAGCCCTGGGGAGAGATGGTAGTTTGCAGCTGAGCAGCTGAGCAATTGTACAAACTTGGAAAGAAACAAGCCCTATGCCAGAATGATATAAGAAGCCCTAAGAAAAAGGCCCATGCCAGCCTACAGCTGTGATCAGAACAGGATGAATATAGAGAAAAAAAAGGAGAGACCAGGCAGATAGCCCACCATCTTGCTTCAACACATGGCAACTGACTTTAGTGAGAAAGTAGTCTTAAGTTGGACTCTTTAGGGCCTTGTAACTGTAAGCTTTTACCCCAAATAAATACCGTTTATAAAAGCCAACAGATTTCTGGTACTTTGCATCAGCGCCCCTTTGGCTGACTAATACACCTCCTGATGCTCCTAGACAGTGCTTACTTAGGATTGTAGACCTCACAGGACACTGTAAACCAAGAGGATTTATCAAAGGATGCCAAGAAACACTATCAACTGAATTGGTACCAATGTTTAAATAGCAAGGCATGATTTATCTTATCTTTTTAAAATATGATTGGCCACTCAGAGTTTGGTGAGAAATGCAACAGGGGTCAGTTTTTTAAAACTTCAGCACTGTTACAGTTTAAAATCATATTTTATGTCAAATGAAACAGAGAACATGGACTAGTGCATAACTTTTTAAAAAACTAAAGAGGTTTGATTGCTGACAATGCTTTAAAAGAGGTTAACAACATCTGAAAGGTGCTATTGTTTATAATTAGTAAAATTATAATTTTCTCATCATTCTACAGAAATATTCAGTTAATATTCTTAAAGTACAGTCAAGAGAAATTTTACTTATATTTAATAATTAAGTTTATGAACCAAGTAAACTGCCCTTCTTTTACAGTGGACAAATTTTTACATAAATTGGCTTTATAAATGAAACTCCCATCTTCATTAATATAGGAAAAATATTTTGGTTTTATTTATATATTACACTTATGATTATTTTAATTTTGTTCCCAAGGCTGTTAGTTCTCCTAGTGGCCTTTTAATGGATAAGGAATTCTTGAATGAAGAATTCATTTATAGTACTAAACAAAATCAAGCATAAAATATCAAAATTCTAATTATTGATTAACATGTTTAGTCATGTGACGTAAAGGGTAAGTTTAGTTTGAACGTTAAATTTTTTATTCAATTTCTAACTCTAAACATCCCTAGAAATTTAAAACACAGAACTGTGGGATCAAAGGATTTCATTCTTTGCCTCAGACATAATTCATGTCTCTCCCCAACTGTCTCCTCTTTCTCGTGCATGCGCTCGCTCGCTCGCTCGCTCTCTCTCTCTCTCACTAAAATGCACACAGACACACAAAACACCATTTTATTTTTTGTCAGGCCAAAAATGAGGTTTGGATTTTCAAATTTTGCTCATTTTTACAGGAATAAATTTCTAGAAGTCTAATGAAAAAGCTTTATAGCCATATTATAAATTTCTCGCCATCTTTTTCACAAGTGTTAGAAGAACATCCAGCCAAAGAATACTGGCAGGCTTTTTTCTTTAATCTCAAACCACCTAGAATAAATTAGAAAGCCATTCTCATATAATGAACATTAAATACACATACACAAACACACAAATTCAATGAATACTATCTAATAGCATTAAATTTTAAGGGCCAGAGAAACATGAAGTAGAGTTATATTAACAAAAACAATGCTTACATATAAATAATACTCATATGCTGAGTGAAAAATAGGAATCAACATAATTTTAGTAAAAATTTAAATTAAGATATTTATTAACTCTTTAGTTTTCAATTCTGGGTGAAAAAATAGGAATCAGCATATTTTTAGTAAAATTTTAAAATAGGATATTTATTAGCTCATTAGTTTTCAAAGCCTCCCACAAAATCAGAAATATATCCTTCTTAAGCCAACCGGTTAGAACATTTAGTGCAAAAATGTTATCAAGAAACATTAACGGCACTGTAAAGCACAGTAAGCAAAGTATCCCTCAAAACCCTATCTAATGCTAGCAATCATCATTATTACATAATCAAGTAAGCTCCCAAAGAACAGGGAAAAAAAATAAACACTTGACCATTTTAATCACAAGTTACAGAATAAAACATTCTTTGAGCAAAACCTCATGAGAATTAGAATTCCCCTCTCAATATTTGGTCTCTCCTAAAACTGTAACTAAATATTACTGAGTGGTAGAAAAACAAATCTCAAGAAATGATGAAATTTTTTTAAAATTCACTAAAGAAGGTACAAAGCAAGTCCTAATAATACCAATTTGAAAATAAAAGCTCCCTTGCTTCAAGAGCAGCAGGTATAAAAACTCACAGTAATGTCTGAAAAGACCCAATTGGATCTGTTAAGCCTCTGATGAACTTTATTTTATTTTTTTTTAAGATTTATTTATTTTATTACATATCTCCCCTTTCCCCCCGCTGCGGCGACGCGCTGAGACTGGTCACTGAGCAGGCGCGGCTTTCCCCGCTTGTGGGCGGCTTCTGCTTCCATTCACGGTCGGCTTTCAGTTCGCGGGTGGCTGGCTGTGCTCCATTCGCGGGCTACCTGCCCTGCCCGTGGCGGCTTTTGCCCTGTCCGTTGCAGTTTTTTGCTCAGCCCACGGCGGCTCTGGCCCGCCCATGGCGGCTTGCCATTCTCAAGGCGGTCTGCCCGTGAGGAGAGGTCCCGGGGAACCGAACCCGGGGCCTCCCATGTGGTATGCCAGTGCCCTATCCACTGGGCTATTGAGCCAGCCCCCTCTGATGAACTTTAATAAGCATAATCACTAAGAAGCTTAAACTAGAAATTCAGTAGTTGATTAAATCATTATTAAATTCATAGACTTTGAAATTAATAGTTCAATTTTAATGACATTTTAAAGTGAAATACAATAGTGTGTAACACAGAACATGAAATTATTTCATTAAACCCTTAGATATCCTGTGAAAGTTCTATTGATTTCATGAAATTAAAATAAGAATAATATGCCTTCATTCTACTAATCATATTTTTAAATCTATACACTGAATAGGAGGAATTTCATTAATATGAAAGTACAATTAAAGTCTGCTGTTTATATTTTTAAATACCCACAAAACATTCAACATACCCAGTTTGAATTTCTCCAAAATTATGCTCTATCTTTATATTCGTATTTCTTAAAACAAAGAAGCTATCACTTTCCAACTGGTTTATTAACACTTCGTGTTACATCAGCTAAATATCTCTAAGGCCCTTTCCAGATTTAAAAGGCTATACTATGCTAAATTACACAACTGTTATTTTTAAGTCTCAAATTTTCCTGAGGTCTTTGTATATTATTATTAATGCCTTTATTGCAGTAGTAAACCAATAGAGGAAAGTGGCTTTAATTTTTCCTTCCAATGCAATAGAGAAAATGAAAGATCAAGATAATGGCCATGAAAACTACCTAAACTGGAAAACAAGCTGTTTTCTCAAAGGAAGAGAAAAATTACCTATAAGTCATTAATGCTTCCTGACTATATTCTGTAAAATATTGAAACCACTATGCTCAAAAGAAATATTACTATAAGAAAATACACCAGGGTACAGATGACTATTTCCAAAAGCAAAAGGTAAAAGCTTGAGAGGATTATGGGAAGATGGCAATGGACTAACAGGCAGAGCTGAATGCTCTCACAAAAACAATGAAGAAAGCACCAAAAGTTGTCCAAGAAACCTGCTTTGGGGGTCAGCAGACCAGGACAGTGCTAAACAACCCAAGGAGGGTGAGGGACAGAGAGATGAAGAAGCCCAAATGACAAACATGGAGTTACCAAGCCCCCATGGCAGCCAGGAAGGGCTCCCCTCTCCCACCCCCAAGATATTAAGCTGGGGTAAAATCCCTGGCTCTATGAGCCGACTGAGAGGGGAACAGACATCTTCCTCCCTGTCAGCTGTTTAAAGGGAAAAGGGAGGGGAAGTCAGGGTGCTTTTCTTCAGTGAATTCCACCAGCAGAGCCCACTTTGAATCTCTGATCTGGAGATTCAATACAGGAACACAGGAAAGCCAAGACTGAAACACCTTCATGAAAGGTGCTCTGAATAGCGCCATCTACTGGCCAACCTGGAAATTGCATGGACAAGAACCGTTGGTGCTCTCTGGGAGAAAATCTACTCCCCACCAGTGAGTCCCTGGTACAATTTGAAAACTTAAGCTGGGCAATTTTAAAGACAGAATAAGTTGAACCAAATATATCAAAGAAGAGCTGTGAAGAAAAAAAAAAACAATAGGCAAGAGAAAGAAATTAGCCATCAGAGTAAATTCATATTCAGATGCCTAGACATCAGCAAAAAATTACAAGCTATACTAGGAAGCAGGAAGAGATGGCCCAGCCAAAAGAACAAACAAAATATCCTGAAGAGATACAGGATTTAAGATAATTAATCAATGGTAGTCACACAAATTTCCTAAATCAATTCAAAGAATCGAAAGAAAATATGACTAAAGAGAAAAAGGATATGAAGAAGACAATGGGTGAACAGAAAGAACAATTGGAAAGCCTGCAAAGAAAAGTAACAGAGCCTATGGAAATGAAAGTCATGATGGATGAGATTAAAAATACATTAGAGGGAAGTGGCTGTGGCTCAATTGGTTGGGCCCCCGTTTGCCACATGGGAGGTCCCAGGTTCAATTCCCGGAGCCTCCTGGTGAAGGCAAGCCATCCTGCACATGGCGCCGTGAGCTAGCGCAGCAAGATGATGCAACAAAGGGAAACAAGTAGACATAGAAAAACGCAAAGCAAATGGACACAGCGAGCACAAGCAGCAAGGGGGGGATAAATAAAATAAATCTTAAAAAAAAATACATTAGAAGGGCACAGATGTGGCTCAAATGGTTGGGTATCCAACTCCTATATGGAGGGACCTGGGTTTGATCCCTGGGACCTCCCGGTAAAATAAAGAAAAAAT
>PVKH010016139.1:0-15834 GCA_004027955.1 Chaetophractus vellerosus
ATAAACCCAGTTCTCTATTTTTATTTGTAGAAATCCTTGCTCCCAAAACTGCTTTTCCTGCAGAGCTGGCATGTAGCAGAAGGTAGAAGTAAACCTTTGAAAAGACAATTGCATTTTATTGAAAAGCATACCCTTACAAAAATCATGAATCAGCACCTCAACAGGTAGCCCAGGAAAGTGCTTAACTTTATTCTACCAGGGAGGCATCTTGACATCTACCTGAAGACTTTCTCCTTTCCTTTCCCCAAAGTTAGGTACCCTAAATTTCATTTTCATTTTGGTTTATAAACATCAAATTGACATTAAGTCCCAATGTTCTCCACTCCATATTTCCCAGTTGGAGATCTGGTGGTGTGTCATAATGTCCATATGTTCCAAAGGTAAGCATATGTCCTAGGCTTCTTCTGGAAGTTTACTACAAATATGACTTGTTATGTTTCAAACAAAATCATTTTTAAATTATTTAATACCCACATTGTTCAAAACATTTATAATAAAATAGTACAATTAGCATCTTCCAGGGCATACATATAAAAAAACATATAAGTCATTGATTTTCAAATAGTACTTTTATGATCATTTTGAAAATTAGTTAAACATTTTTCTCTTTCCCTTCTGTCTTAGTTTGCATATGGGCTGCCAGTGCAAAGTGCCAGAAATGGCTGACTTATAATAGGAGTTTTATTTGGGGTAAAAGCTTACAGTTCCAAAGTCATGAAATGTCCAAATCAAGGCATCATCAGAGATGCCTTTCCAGCAAAGTCAGCTACTGGTGATGTGGTGTCTTGCCATGTGACAAAGATAGTGGCCAATCTCTGCCAAGGTCCCTGCCTTCCCCTCCAGAATCTACAGTCTCCCAGGGCTCAGTTGCGGGCAATCAGGAATACGGCTTTATTTTTTTTTCCAGGCCTCCCCTCTAAGTCTCAGCTGCTGAGCTTTCTTTTCAAGTTCAGCTATGGGCTAGCAGGCATATGGCTCCTCTCCGTGGGTCCAGCCTCTTGGGGGCTTCATGCTTAGGCTTTGGTTGCTGGGGATACTCTAATCTTCTCTCACATGACAGTATCAAAAATGGTGGCTTCCTTTCTCTGTATCTGTGTGTGTTTGTGTGTGTGTCTCCATTTATATCAGACCCAGCAAGATGGCGGAGAGACAGTCTGAGTCATGGCTCACTGACATAGTCCAATCAAAAGCCCTAAATTGATCTAATCAAGTATTTTAATCAAAGGCTCCTTAACTGAATTTTCACCTAAGGGTAAAGCCAGCATAGAATATTTTCAATTATTCTATAGTACCTGTGTTATAAACTACCATTTCTCTCCCATCAGAAATAGATGCTTTTTACTCCAGTTCCCTTTGAGATTTCTGCTTTAAAACGGTACTTTATCTTCCAACTTGTCTCACTACATTCCTATAAAGATTACATTAGATATCATTTGTGGTATTTTGGAAAACAGCCACCATGTTTTCAGCTCCTTTCAAAAAGAGTTGAATCTATTTTTCCAACCCTTCAATGTGGGATGACCTTGTGACTTGCTTTGACCAATAGAATGTGACAAAATTGACATGGTGAGTTCTGGAGCCTGGGCCTCAGAGGACTTGAATTATGAGACCACATGTAGAAAGGCACCCAGCCAACAGGTCCAGATGGGTGAGTGAAGTCATTTAGACACTCTAGCTACAGTTGAATTGCCAAAACACTGCAGCCATTAGGAGTGAACCCAGAAAAGACCAAAAGGAGAGTTATCTAGTTGAGACCAGCCAACCTATAGAATTGTGAGAAATAAAAATAGATGTTATTTTAGATCACTATGCTTTACAGTAGTTTGTCATATAACAAGAGTTAGCTGTTAGAATATTTATAAAGAATAGGACCTTGGTATATAGTAAGCATTCAATAAATATTAATTCTGAGTTTTTATTTCTCTATTTTCTGTTGCTGTACAAATGAATGCTAATTATTTATTGGTTTGAAACAGCATAAAATTTTCTCTGGTCTGTAAAATACCATCAAATGGACTCAGTAAATACAGCTGGCATCCAAATAGATAAAAAGGTTTTACAAGTAAATCTTTTTAAAATGTATAACGTAGATGCAATTTTATAGCATGGACATATGTAGAATGTACAATTTATAACCATCCTACCATAGGAAATTTTGAAAATAAAATTGTATTAGATAAGAAAAAATAGTTGATGCTTCTGGAGTTACAGTCACTTTGTTTGATAAATTCAAAATCCACAGATAAAAGATGTGATTTTGGCAAATCAAAAAATGAGATCTGTTGTAGCCAAAATGACCTGAGACGTTTTAATGTGAAAATATACAGTATGTTTCCTGAAAACTGCTCTGTGAAGGTGTTTCCTGAGAATAAAGGAAGGTAAGAATTAAGGAAGGGAGGAAGGAAGAGAGTAAAGGGTAAGATAGTTCCATCTCCTATCCTATTATTATTCTGGGTACAAGCATCTTTAAGAATTATTTCTGCTATTCTGGGATCCTCATCAGTTCTGGAAATAAATCAACAACTGCCATTCTGAATTCAGAATGAAGAATTCCAGGTGCAAAATTTAAGGTTTCAATTTCCATGTTGATGGAGATCTATTAACTGAAAGATAATAGATTTGAGGCAAACCTACCATCATATCAATCCATTCTGTTGTAACATTTGCAGAATATGACAAATTGGTCCTCAGAATTATAAAATTTCTTTTTTAATCATTCATCCTTACCATTCTTTACCTTGAAAATGAAAATTAATATATTCATCTAATTTAAAATTTTATTTTAATATCCATTATCGTCTTATTTTGTGATGCTTCAGCTCTGTTACCAGTGTTGGCAAAGGACATTACCACAGGCTGGATGCAGCAATCATGACCTTTTTCAGTATGCTTCACTATACTTACACCTCTACCTGGCATTTTAAAATCTTAGGATAAGCATTATACTTACATCTTCATTCTAAGGAAGTGAAATTCCAATTTAGACAGGCAATCACTGAAAAATTCTGATGAATGGTATTAACTCCAGAAAATTTTCTCAACATGTTTATCAGATTTCTTATGTGCGGAGATGACACAGGAACTCCCTCACTAGTTTAAACTTAACAATAGGCATGGGGGGAAAAGAAGCCTGTGAAAACATAAGCTGATTAATGTATTCATTGTGTCTTCTTTTGTACCATTTAGAGTAAATCCTTCTTGTCAGAGTCTTAGAATAGGAAATTTATTAGTTATAATAAAGTCTATGATTATTGTAACAGTTCTTGGATTTCCTGCTGTAGATGGCGTTTCCTGGTAAAATAATGACCTTTGAATTGTTTAAATCTAGTGAAATTTATATCAAAATTCTTTAATCAGGCTCATTAGAATTTGTGATCCTAAATTTTATATAGTTACATGAACAGTTTTTATAGCCATAGTACATATACTTTTAACAGTGGCTGGCTCAAGATAAGTAGCCAAAAATGTTATCTAATATTAGTACTAATTATGTATATATAATTACTCAGAATAGGAGCTCTGAGTTCAGTAGGCAATGCACGAAGTAGCAGTCAGGAGAGGCTGGAACTAAGAAGCTGGAAAGTAGGCATGTCCACTGTTGTAAATTATGTACATGGGAACAACCCAGCAACTTGTAAGGAGTAAAAATCAGAAACTGAGCACATGGTAACAAACGACAGGTGGCAGTCACTGGGGACATCCAGAATGGTACCAGCTGGAGTAGTAGCTTAGAGGTAAAGGAAGGCAGCAGATACTCTAGGAGAAGAAAACTTGTAGAAATTATTTTTTATTCACTCACTCAGTAAACGTTATCCACGCAGCCACTTTATCACAAGAAATATAGTATAGACCTGTCCTTGACTTTAGGAGGTTGGGATAATAGCTAGAAAACTAGAAGGATAAAACCAAAATGATAATCCTGTGTGAACTCTTCAGTAACAAAGCCAAAGAAGGCAAACAGGAGCTTAAAATTAGAGATCACTTGTGAATATATGTAATTATGCTTGATGGTTAAGAATTCAGGACAGGACCCCAGCCCCTGAGAGGAGTGTCAAGGGAAAGAATTATTCCAAAGGAACTGTATAATCAGCCAGGTTTGGGGTCCAGGCAGTCTAACATAGGAGGAAAAGATAAGGACCCAAGGAAAACAAATGCTGTTATGATGAGGGTTTGGTCATAGAAATGAGGCAATAACCGAGTTCCCAAAGTGGATCAGCAGTATAGTTGATTCCATGCTGTTTCTTCTCAGAAGCTGAAGTGGAGCCCTGTAAAATTCCTCCCATTCAAGGTATCTAGAAACCAGATCTTTGTAAAAGAGAAAAACATATGATTATTTCACAGGAAGAATAACTGGTTGAATAACTTTCCCAAAAGTATGCTGGTTAATTAACAGATATCTCCAAGCCCACAAGTTAAACATGGTTTGTGGGAGTGCCCCGCTATTGACACAATAGCTCTCAATATGTTTATCAGTATTTAGACAATACTAATAATATAGATAAATATGCTCAAATTTACCAATTACATGAATATAGAGAAATATTTGTATGACAGCAGCAATATCAGACCCAAAAATGATCCTTACTAACAAGATCAATGCACTAACTTAGTCTAATAATTCTTCTTAGAACAGAAGAACAGCATAGAACAGTTATAAAAGATCTTGCCTCTTCCAACCGCCATACATTAACAGTGTGACCTTAAACAAATCACTCAACTTAGAATCTAGAACAGTGCCTGGTTTATGGTAGGCACTCAATAAATATCGGTTGGTTGAATTAATGAATAAACCTTACTTATTGGGACAGGACCTAAAGTTGAGGCCTTAATTTCCTCAACTTTAAAGTGAGGTGGTTGGAGTAGATGGCAATTAATGTAATCTCTGGCCCAAACTGCTCCTAAATCTCTTACCTGGTGAAGGGTTGCTGAGGTTCCCAAGGCCCAGACACCACCATCCAGGGCAGTAAAGCCAATTGGCATAGGATCTCAGTTCTCAAAAATATGTTGGCCATAGAGAACATATTGAAAAATAGGCCCAGGTTCAGCAACGGCCACCCTACAAACTGTTTTGTTTTTGTGTTTTTGCTGAGCATTAAAGACTGCTTATCAATTTTTTTCTCTTCAGGCATAACTGCATGAGGCCAGCTAGCATGCCTCAATTGCATAATTATGAAGTATATACTTCCTGTAAAGTATAAGCAAAAATTTAAATGTTCATGTGTTTTTATTTCTACTCACTTTATTTGCATAGTTCATGTATCAACCTGGCTTTCATTCCCTCTCTTTCAAATTATAGTATTTATTTTTGCTGAAATCATTTTCTGATTGCTAAGAAAATATAGTCAGCCTTAATATTGGTTAGGGGTTCAGTTTTAATGAAATCTTAAGGCAAAAACTCTTAAATCCAGCGCAATTCACTTCAAAAGCATAGTTCAAATATCACACTCCTTCAGGGAAATCTTTTTTCCCAACATTCCTTTTCTAACTCCTTAAACATTTTGACCTTCCATTAAAACTGTGCTATTAGGTATCACTTGTTCAACCAGTTTTTATTTTTTCTTGCCTCTATTTAGTCCTCCTTTCTTCTCTTATTTCTTTCCTAACCTCCTGCTCCTTCTCTACCTACATCACCCTGTCTCCATCATTTCTTCATTTCATTCTTACTTCAGGATTTTAGGACTGAAGAGTCTGGAGCCAGACAACCTGGGGTCAAATCCTAAATCCACCAGTTACTAGATGTGCGACCTTGACCAGGTTACTTAAACTCTCTGCAATTCAGTTTCTACATCTATAAGTTAGTGATAATGTTTAATAACAGTTCTTACCTCAAAAGGCTGTTGTACAGATTAAATGAGTCAATATATTTAAAACACTTAAAACAGTGCTTAAACCATTCCAGGTTCACAATGGATGTCTAGTGTTGTTGTTGTAACTTTACAAACATCTGCTTGAGTCCTCTGAGCACCTTGTTCTACTTGAGATTCCACCCCTCTCAAACCCTCTTAGGTGTTCTTCGCCTACATGCCACCTTTTTTTATCCCAGGTCCTATTCATATATAGATTTAAATGATCAAGAAATCAAACAAATACAATTATTTCCCACCCACCACCCCCTGTCTTGCTTGATTGGCTTAAGAGGAAGGGAAGCGATCTCTACAATTGCCCTCAACAATAAACCTACAAGGAAATAGCTATAACTCACAACCATGTATCTATTTATGGTTCTGCTTCTTTATATCACCTGTGTTAAAATATCACAATATTTCAGCTGTTAATTGAAGCACTTTGGCGTCTTGAGTTATTTTTATTGCCAACTTGAGATGACATGTGATAGTTCAGATTAATGGAAGATGTGAGTCAGAAATTCTGTCTCTAGTTATGGCTATAACTTTTAACATGTGCTAACATGCAATATCTGTAGATCATGTGACCTGTAGTTATTTCTAAAGTGAGTATTTGAAACACCAAACTTTGTCATGGTAACGCTTCATGCTAAATGAAAGCAACACTTTAGTCTCTCATAATTTTTTTGTCTCATACCACATGTCTTAATAAAAAGCAGTCATTCTAATGTTTTTCAGATGTCTTCAGTAAACCCAAGGGTATTTAACTAAAATAAGCAAATACCAGGTGAAATAGGTTTATCAACCTTTACAAGATTATTTATAAAATGCTGATCTTAAGTGAGTAGACCAAGAAAATTGATTTGTGGAAAAGGTAGTCCATGTACTTTTAATGTTTCTCCAATATGTAGGGAATGGATTCGTTCAAAGTCTAAGAAGCATGCAGGAAACTGATGTGCAGAAAGTGTGAACTCTGTAAGAACAAGGCCTGGCAATCCTTTTAAGTGATGTGAGCAAAGAAGCTCTTAAAATGGGGCAATTAGCTGTTTGATGTACTTGACAGAGAAAGATGTAGGCAAGCAGAGAGAAAAGACTGCAAACACAGATATCCCTGATGGCATTATTGTCCAAAACTTTAATTAATTTTTTGAGGACTGTCTTTTCCATAATTGAAAGTGGTTTAAAAGATGTACAACTAATATGTTCAAAGTGTTTCTTCAGCTAATCACTTGCACTGCAGGAGGCTGAAATTATAGAGCACATTTTATGCACTCCTCAAGCCGTCTAAGAATTACTTTTACCATCTCAGGCTTTCATTGTCCCTCTGTTTGGGTAATGCCATTGAGAAATGTGTGACTTGGCTTCACTAATACGTTGTTAAAAGCCCAAACAGCTGCCACTGTGTTCATTATAGCATGGGAAGTGTAAGAATTGCTTGGTATGAAAATGTTCTCATGACACATAGATGTTATAAGAGATAAAAACCTCATATAGGGTATAGGCTTGGTTAAGAAATAATCATTTCTATAGTTTAAAATAAAAATGAGTACCTCTGATAGGATTAAATGTCTCTTTAAAATACAGTTCAGAAAGAAAATATTTTGAATAACAACTGGAGACAGCTCTGAATAAAAATTATTATGGTAGCTTGTGCACAGAGCAACAATCCAAACATAACCCTACAAATAGATATAAAGTTGTTTCCACTTATTCAAACTTAAATTTTAAGTTTTGCTAAGTTTACTTACTTTTTCTTAGTGAATAAAAAATATTTTTCATACTTTGTGAAGTTTCTAAAAAAGTCAATACTTTAAAATCATTCTACTAGTGCGTTCAAGAAAACAGCAAACTCAAGGGTCATTGGTAAGAAAATAAACTAAGATAAAATTAACTGAGATATGTAAAGATAATAACCTGTTACATTAAAAGTATATATCATAGAGGTATCCAAATTTACTATGCTTACATAGTTAAGATATTTTATTGAAAAGCACATTTATTGGAGATATCCAAGAGTTTTGCCAAAATCATGAATGGTGCCAATTCCAAGAGTTTGTCAATATCTACCCTGTTTTTATTTATGAACACCCATGGAGAAATGCATTCATTCATTCAATAAATATTTATTAAAGGCTTAATAGTTGTACCAGTTACTGGGGATACAGCAGAAAAGTAAACTGACACAACTTCCTTCATGGCGCTCGCATTTTAGTGTGGGGGGGTAGGGATTAGACAAAAAATATAAACAAGTAACTCAAATACCATATTAGTGGCTACTACAGTGATCTAAACAAAAGGTGATGGTAACTTGGACCACCATCCATTGGAGCAGGGAGACCTACAACCAAACAAATGCTTACAAACATTGGTTCTTGTAGGGGAGCTATAAAATGCGTTTCTTCTTTGCTTTTGGTCTCAATCTTATACTTTATTATCTCCTTCCCAGTGGGGTCTCTATCAATCATCCCATCCTATCAATATCTACTACTCTATGACCTACTTTCAAAAATGGGCTCAAAGCTTTCTCATTTTAAAAGGATATTTTTCCTTTAGCCTCCTAATGTCAGAGAAGAGATAACATCTGAGTAGAGACACAGAGAATGAATAAGAATTTAATGAAGGTAAAGACAACCCCCAAAGATGGTATGCAAAGTCGCAGAACCTTGAAGATGCAGACATTCAGAAAATGGTGAGGAGTTTTACATTGCTAAAGGGTTCTGGGGAGGAAAAGGAGAAATGGGATGTTTGAGACTAGGTCACCATGTACCATAAACACTGCACTCAGGAATTTGCAGTTCGTGCATCATGCTAGGTGGCATAGGTGGCAGAGAATCACCCTTGTTATTGGCAGAGAACAAGGAAGATGTTGCCCAGAGAACCTCACTGCTCATCAGGTTAGAGGAGGATGAGAACAGACCCAGCAGAGACTAGGAAGTGAAATAGCAACTTTGCAATAGCATCTTTGTTTTAGTTTTCTAGCTGTTCCAGCAAAAACCATGAAATTGTTCAACTGAAATAATAGGAATTTATTTGCTCATAGTTCTAAGGCCAGGAAATTGTCCAAATCAAGTCATCATCAAGGCCATGCTTTCTTCTCAAAGACTGGCTGCCAGAGATCTTTGCTCCTCTGCCACATGGTAAGGCATTTGGCATCATCTGCTGGTCTCTCCCTTCGCTTCTGTGTTTCATTGCTTTTAGCTTCTTGCTTCTGTGACTTTCTGTCTCTATCTGTCTGTCACTCTCCCTTTGTCTCTCTCTGTGTGTCTCTCTCTCCCTTTCTCTCCCCTTCCTCCATTCCATTTATAAAGGACTCTCGTAATAAGATTGAGACCCATCTTGATTGAAGTGGGTCACTACGTAACTGAAGCAGCCCCATCAAAATGTCCTACTTACTGGTCTATGCCCAGAACAATGAACTAACTTTTAGAACACATTTTTCTGGGGTACAGGGCTCCCAATATAAATATTAAATCATATGTGCCCACCACAATCTTCTCAAAGAGCAAAGTATATAACCAGTAACTTACAGGGAGAAGTCCAGCAAGCAGGGCCAGAGCAACGTATTCCAAAGGGGAGGACTCATGTTTAGGGGTTGTCTGTCCTGCACACATCCAGGGTGTTCAGCTGGCCAGGGACCAGGCTTCCTTTATAAAAACAACCACAAATCCTTTTAAATGCAGCACTACACACCAAAAACACAAGTATTTCAAACTTAGCTTTGGTGCCTAAATTCAAACTATAATTTTACAAAGAAGATATATTTCAATACTTTCAGGGGACAGTCTAATGACAAAAGAAAGCAATTCTTCTAATAAAGTGTCATTTTCTTAGGGAATCCCAAGTTTTAACGCAAGGGGTTGTTCCAGGGGCCCCACTGAGATTTATGGTAAGACAGGAAAATTTTAAAAAGAGGAGCAACGTGACTAGATTTGTGTTTTAGAAAGATGCTTCTGGAAGCAAAGTGTAGGGTGGATTAGATAGGGGAGAGGCTAGTTATACTGACACCAATAAGGGAGCTATTGCAATGCTTTAGACAAAAGGGATGGAGACTTTAAAATGCAATGGACCAACTCATACACATACATCAGTATAATATAAATGCCCTGGTTGTAGTTCAGGAGACATTTGGAAATAAATTTTGAAGGGGAAAATATAGGAGTGAGAAATCCTGCTGGCACTGAAGCTCCTTAATAGTGAGAGGCTGAGTACATTAAAGTAGCAATTTATTTGATGGGCAATTGATATTTGGCAGGCTAGTGACAGCCTTTTTGCCGGGAGAGCCCGGTTACCGTCTCCACTTGCGACTTTAAAAACTTCACTGGGGGAAAAAATTACAGTCGGGCAACAGCAGCAGGACATGGCCTAAGGCACAATCTGCCAATAACTAAGTCCCAGGGAAAAACTGATTTGTGGCTTCCGATCACATGTACTGAGAGCCTCTGCTATTGATGAGTTGTGGTTCATCGGAATGTAGATCTATCCTGGCTAACAAGAAAGCACTAGAGGTCTTCATTTAGCCACTGAGCCTTGTCTCCAGAGACTGTGTGCAGCTGTCTTTACCTTCCTACCAATCAACACATCAAAAGCTGCAGAATATATTTTCACTTTCAAAAAAAATGCAAACAGCAAGCGAGATAAAGTTGCCAAACTAGACTTGAAAAGGGGTGAATGATTACAGCAGGGCTCCAGATATAAAGAATAAATCATGTGTACCCAGCCAGAATTTTCTTATATGTGTCAACAAGAAAGATAACTGAGTCTGTATCCACAGGACATCCACACCGTATTACTTGACTAGAAAAGGATTAAAACCATTTACACTGGATTTCTTATCTGAATGATTCTATGCAGCACACTTCCGCAGGATTTCTCACTGAAGATAACTGGGTATAATGGAATTATTAGACTCTCCATCTTAGTAACCCTCAAATAATTACTCTGCATGGGTTTTTCATTCAATCCATATAGACCAACACAAGAATACATTTCATTTTCCATTTAATTTCCACAAGTCTTCCTTTCCTGGGAGTTTGGGACTTTGAAATAAATTCTGAATCTTTAAATGTTTTCTCAAATTATCAGTTCTTTTGACATTGATTCTAATGTCATCAAGCCCTTTCCTCCCAGATGTTTTCCAGGAAGACTTACTCACAAAAGGTCATTGCTGTTTTCCAGCTTTCAAGGATCATTTAGTTTCAGCACTCTTGATTTGGGATGTGTGCAGGTGCATGAAAAAGAGACAAGAATACTCTTTGGTAAGCTCGATTTAATTCTCAAAAATGAGTGAAAGGTCACGCTGGGGAGGTAGGCTCCTTATGCATTGCAAGTAAAAGCCAGTGAGTTACTTTAAATTCCAGGTGGTGTGGTAAGGATTGGAATGCATAGTTTGGACTGCTTCCCTTTCAGTTACCACTTAAGGGAGATGCCACTTTGATTTACTGGACAAACTCTGAAAAAGGCTCCTTCTGGGCTGTGAGTAGGACAGGTGCTGGACTGTCACATCAGTGTATGCAATTCTACATGCTGTCAGTTCCTTTATTGGGAGTTCCTACTGGGAGGGTTTCTACTTTGGCTCCCAAACTCTTTGTCTTTTTTTTTTTTTAATTTTTAAATTTTTATTTTTTTAAAGATACTTAGATTATACAAATATTACATTAAAAAATAAGAGATTCCCTTATGCCTCACTCCCCACACCTCTCACATTTTCCCACATTAACAACATCCCTTCATGAGTGAGGTACATTCATTACAATTGATGAACACATTTCGGAGCATTGCCACTAAGCGTGGATTAAAGTTTATATTGTAGTTTTCACTCTCTCCCACACAATTCTGTAGGTTATGGCAAGATTTATCAAGGCCTGTATCTGTCGTTGCAATGTCATTCAGGCCTATTCCCAAGTCCCCAAAATGCCCCTTATTACACCTGTTTCTCCCTCTCCCTGACCTCAGAACCTCCAGGGGCCACTACACTTATGCACGTCTCAGCAGGATCTCTTTGACTGACTAAGTAGATACTACCCCAAATAGTTGGGCTCCTGAGGGCTCTGGAGACATCCAGACACTATAGTCAGGGCAGATAGCTCAGACACTATAGTCAAGGCAGATAGTTTCATACCTTGCCACTGGACTCTACTTGGGAATTTATGCTCCCCAGAGTAATAGAGTTGGACTCAGTTGTGGTTTCCCTACACATGGCTCTTCTGTTCTTCTATTTGAACCTATAATTAGTATTAGAGTTGGTAGGTGTACATCCAAAAGACTTAACTCTTTGGGCTGTCCATGTGCCAGCTGGGCCCCTGAATCTCATCAGAGTTGCAACACCTACTCTCCAATTCATTGGTTTCACTCAGGGCAACTAACATGGAGGCGATGATGGGTAACTACCATACCAAGGAAACAAGACAGTCTACAACCGCAAACTCTTTGTCTGAAAGGCATCTCCTCACAGCATCTCTTCCTAAGTCCATTAAAAAGTACAATATTATATTACTATTTCATATATCTACTCTACCTCTACAGCGATGGCACCAAATGAGTGGTGTGCACAAAATATTATTTTACTATCCTCCACCATTTAGAAAGTAAACATTAAAATTAAGTTGAAAGTTTACTAAGCATTGCTGTGTGATGCAGAAACAATAAAAAAATTGTAGTAGAATAAAAGTCACATACAGATTCAATCTGTATATATTTCAAATCCAAACTTTACTTTCATTTAAAAGTTTATCAGTTTCCTTGTACACATATTCATAATTCAACATCAGCTCCAAGTCTCATTTCAGCACTTTTATTGAGAAAACTTGCTTTAGTAGCTTTTCAAGCCCATTCATTCCACAAAAGTTTCCAAAAAAAGCTTAAAAGAATGTCTATTTCCACATGAAGGACCAGACAACACATAAACTAAACTTGCAAGACATGCCATTTTACATACCTTTGTAACATCCGGATTAGACTATAACAGTGCCTACCACCCCAGGCAATTCTTAAAAGACCACCCAGGAAATTCAGTCACTGCAGAACCCAGCAGCAGTGCGCTGACGGAGGAATCAGAGAGTATTGCAATTCTGTCTACTAGGTAAGGGCAACCTGTTCATTTAGAACCCAGTTAAAAATCTGAAAGATGAAATTTAAACATTTGCCTTCTTTAGAATGTAGCTCCTTTCGAGGAATATCTTTGCTTCTTCACTCCCATGCCAGTGTATGACTTATAAAGCAGGACTAGGTCCAGTTTTGTGTGTACCTACAGAAATAGTTCAAGAGCTTCAACAAGGATCTTATTTAATTTAATGCAGTACCTAAATAAAAATAAAATCCCCCAAATTAAACATAACTGTAATTGCCTTGCCTAAATAAACACCTTTAGTTAATTTATTTATAAATTCAATTACATAAATAGCACAAAGGTCAAAGGCCAGAAGGTTTGATAGAAAGTAGACTTTTACTTACATTTCTTTAATAAACAGATTGTCTGAATTTTCGCATGCAAATCTTTATTCTTCTGTTTTCAAACATCACTCTCTCTGCACAGTAACAGTAAAGGACTGGGTTATGGACTTGGAAACAGGAAACTCATTATCATAACAATCAAAATGACCTTCTTTACCACCACCACATTCCTAGTGAAGATCTCAGTGCTGTGTCTCCAAGGAGTGTCCCCTCAGAATTTGTCTTCTGATGCCTGAAATCAATATGCAAGTGCATTTTTAGTCCCAACAGCAAGGTTACCCATGGCGGGCATTTCTCATTTATGTGTAGAAGAAAACGAATTTAGAAGTTGAGGCTTTCTCTTATCCATGCAGTAGAAAAATAATATATTTATTTTTACTAAAGTAAATAAAACAACTTACTTTTAAAGAGATATAAATAATCCTTTGAGATATTTTTAATGTAAAATGTGTACAATGGTTTAGAGGTGGGAGTTTTGTTTGGGGGAGTTAGCTTTTGCTGTGAGTGACTACAGAAGGATTTGTCTTTTGTTAGGTAAGAGGCTGGTGAGAAAATAAGTCTCTTTGACACACTGCCCAGTGGTTTAGATTCTTTCTTTTTGTTCTCTTTGTTAAAAGAGTTGAAGACAAGACTAGATTTAGTTTCAATGTCAACTAGGCAGTGTCCTACTTACTGGTCTACTTTTATCAGGCAACCTGTAGCCAATAGAAGTAAAATTATTTGAATAAACAGTCAGTTAATATTCTTTGGAAAATAAGGGAATGATAATGTGAATAACTTCAAGATGATTAATACATGAAAACATTTATGTGTATGGAAACAATGTATGCTTTCTTCCCATTGGATATGTGAAAATATCCCATAATTTCATCAGTTAATCTTTCTTCAAGACACACAATGCTATGGGGCACTTTCGCTGGGGCAAATACATAGTATCACCCAAGCCAAACCACTTGATAGTAAGAGAGGGAACTATGAGTAATTACTCCTGTGCAAGTTAAACCAGCACTGCTCCAGGTAAAGATATCATTAGTCTGTCTACAAATAACTTCTAGACTCCTCCAAATATATGTATATATATATATATTTCATATTAAACTTACATACAGAAGCAATGTACCCTGAAGTACCACTCTAATACAACTAACAATCTTCATATTAACAAAACAAACCCCAAATCTATGTTTTCTCACATATTTTGAATGTCATCGCTGATAAATATTTTGATTCTACAAAAAATTAAATATTTGTTGAATTGAATCTAATTTTTACAATTTATAATATGTATATTTAGGTGTAAAAAGATATTTCAGAAGTATTATCATTGGCTTAAATTGCCCTCAAAATAACAAATAAATTTGTGAAATAAAAACAATACCTATCCCTGAATTTTAATCATTAAATAATAAAGGTATCCCCCAATCATTTAACAATGGGTTGCATGTAATAATTTACAAAATGTATGTGTGTATTTGTGTTTGTTGGGGTTTGAGGCATGAAGAAATTATTCATTCAGTTTTTCTTTGAGAATATTTCAAAGGAGAAGAAGATTCTCTACTGTTTATTTTGGGCATAGGGTAATAATTTATTTAGTCAACTTTTACATATATGCAAGTAACCTGATATAATGGAAAGAGCCTGAGCTTTGTACCCAAACCCGAATTTGAAACTCAGCACATTTACTTGTATGACCAAGCAAAATGCTAAGACTCTAGTTCTTGTTTTTATAGTTTATAAAATGGGAACTGTAATACCTGTTATAGAGGGTGACAGTATGCTTCCTGGCTCACTGTTGGCACTTTTTAAGTAATTTATTTGCACTGCCGAGTTTTAGAAAGATGATTAAATAAAATATACCATGCTAAACAAGTTTTAACTTTACTCAAACGATTCAGAGAACATTTCAGTCTTGCATTATTTTACAAAGCATGACTATAAGCATTTACTTTTAATACATCATAGTTTTGAATTACAGCTTTAAATTTGATTTTAAAATGGAATACTAAAAAAATCCTATTTCCTTGTTCAGTAGTTTGGAAATGTCCCATCATAGGAACAAATAACAAACAAAAGAAGACTGTTTTCTTTAAAAATACAGGCATTTCTCCTTATTCTTTCAATAGATAAAACCCTGCACTTAAAATCAGAAGAAATTTCTTGCAATCATTTCTATAATCTTAGGCACGTTAAAAAAAAAATCTATCTGAGCTGCAGTTTCCCCGTACATAAAATAAAGGCTTGACATAAGTCACCTTTTAGGTCCTTTCTAGCAATAATCTTGATTTCCTTTATCACTTTTCTTTTTAAGAAACAAACAAGTCAGAATAAAATTAGAAAATTATAATTTGATAGGTTTTCAAAAGACAATAATTTCTGCCTTTTTCTAGTGGTAATGGAGCAATAATCAAAAGCTGAAAAACAGCTAATAAAGGAACATTTTGTGTTATTTTCTGTATTTTTTCTATGAAATCATTGTGGGAAGGATAAAAGTTCATTGAAGAACATGAAAAATGGTGGGTAGACCTGATAAAGAAAAGGGGGT
>PVKH010016140.1:0-15835 GCA_004027955.1 Chaetophractus vellerosus
ATGGGAAGCAGGCGCTCAACCACTGAGCTACACTTATCCCCCCGAAGTTGTTCTTCATTGAGGCTGGAAGAAATCTCGTTGTTCCATCATGTTGCTTAAAGTCTATTCAGTGGTAAAGGTGAAAAGCAGAATAACCTCTGAAATAGTGTTTCCCCTAGAGTGGGTTGCAGGCCACCTACACAATGGTATCTGTGGAAAGCATCATTCCTAGGAGCTATGCCTGCTTAGGACACCCAGCCCAGGACAGTTAGGCGTCCCCAGAGCCCCAGTCCTGAGGCATCCCCTTCCCTTGCTGTCAGGAACCCCACTCAAGCTCTGCCACCATGCCTAGCAATGCCCAGGGCAAGAAAAGGAATAATATAAGTGCAACAACTCCTTCTGTGGGAGAAGCTGTCTACAGAAATCATACAAAAACTATTTGCTCACTGACGATGTCAGAAGGCAGTGTGAAATCCTGGACACACTTATCAGAAAGTAACTTCACCTCTATTTTGAAAACATACAATCATGTTATCATTGTATGGACTTAACATAGAAAAATATCTTCACACATAAGGAGTAGGTTAACTGAGGGCAGGTGACGTGTAATCTTTTAGTATTCTGTTACTTCCAAACAGGGTCATATAATACCCATTGCCAAAACAAGTGCGATTTGTCAAGAACATATGGCCTGTTGCTTCTTTATTAGGAACAGCTCATTGGAAGGAATATTTTCCAAAGTACCAAAATTAGAATAATTCCATTAAAAGAGACTTTAAAGATTTCTTTTAGAAATAGGCTCTGCTTTAAAGAATGTCTTTTAATCACCATAGGGGAAAGAGTTAAATATATACACACAACATTCATGCACACACATACACTCTTAAACATTTTATTATTTGCACAACTTAGCTCTCCCCTTGCCCCCACCCTTACAAAATACGATTCCATTCCCAGGCCTTGTCTCAATTTTTAAAATGAACACGTCTTTCTGAAATTGCAAGTTGAATATCAAACAAAAGCCATTTTAACGTTTTCAAGGCCAGAGCAATATCATGGATAAGTCTGAAAAGGATGAAAGGCAGAGCATGAACTGTGTATGGCTTTGATAACCAAATAATTTCAGTGATTAAGACAGAGAAGTGTGCTCTGGAATCACATTCACACGATAAGGATGAGCACTTATTTTGGGGGTTCTTTTCCATTGACATAAGACATCAGAAAAAGAAAAGGAAAATGCTTACTATAAAAACAGATCTTGATTAGATCCTATGTGCTTAAGAATATTTTTTTAAAGAAGAATATAGGGAAATTACATTCCACATGAAACTGCTATTCTATATTTTGTGAGGTCTCAATTTTGTAATAGACTAAATCTTAATCTATAAACACTGAACAGCAATTGATTTTTAATACATCATATTTCTATTCCAAGAGGGAGATTTGGGAGCATTATTTTCTCTACATGTCTCTGGATATTTTAACTTTATAAAAAGATCGTGTAAATATCGGACATAATTATCTCCTTTGACTCCAAAGCACTATCATTAAAAGAGACACAATTTCTTTATTATCCATTCTCCTCTTTATCCCATATTACATATTATTATCATTTTCATTCAAACAAGTTTCGGAATGAAAAGCTCTATATCTGCAACATTGTTACATATAATTTTACTGAAAGATGCAATATAAATGCCCAATATTTGAAACCCATTTGGTTTTATTTTTTTAAAAGACATGTTAAAAGAACATTCAACATTTATTCTTGGTGCAAGCATACAGATTCATTTCTTGAATAGATAAAACTACTCAGACAAATTTACTCAAGCCAAATTAGAAGTTTCTAGATTTTGCAAAATTAATTATATAAGATTATAAATAAACATTTTAAAGAAGTTTGCATTATCCTTATAAAGAAGTCATCATCCTTATTATAAGCCTTTATACATGAATTCTAATTGTCTATTGTATATAACAAATCATTCCAAAACATTGTAGCTTACAACAAACCATTTTATTTATTTTCATAATTTTATGCTTAGGAGATTAGGGCAGGGCTCGAGTTGGGCATTTCTGCTTCACATGAACTTACTGGAGTCACTTGGTATATTCAGCTGGAGATTGAGCTGGTCTATATTCCTCCGTCCCACGCCTGGAGCCTGGAATGGGGTGGCTGAAATGGGTGGGGCTGGCCGGCTTCGGTCTCGCTCCCTCCTGCCTCTTCACACAGCAAGCTTGGGCTTTCTCACAGCAGGGCATCTCCAGTTAGTCCTATTTCTTACTAAGTGGATTAGGACTCCAAGAGTGAATGTTCCAAGAGACTGGAAGTGTCTCTTAAGGCTAGACCTAGAAACCGGCACAGCATCACTTCCACCACGTTCTGTTGGTCAAAGCAATTACAGATTCCAGGCTAAAAGACAGGCCCACCTTTTGATAGGAAGAATGTCAAAGATTTTGTGGCTGTCTTTAATCTGCTACAAGAAAATATTTCTTTTTGGAATTGTGTTGTTAATAAATTGTCCTACAAAGACTATACGTCCTATCACACTTCCTTATTGGGAACCACCAAATCCTAAAATTCTCAGGGAAAATTTCAATAATCCCAGGAAAATACAGACTCACCAACAAATAAACTCATTGAAAAGCCTAACGTGTGTCACTTGTATGACAATTTAAGAGTGAGTAAAACATTAAAAAGAGAGAATGAATTCAGGGATTTTTGTTGCTGTTTTGCTGTATATTTTATTTCTTTTAAGTTGGATTAAGAAGAAATGGGTTGCTATACAGAAAAGCAAATTAACACTGTAGGCCCTAAGAGTATAACTGCCATACTGAAACTTTAGCCTCAGCAAGTTCATGTGCCTCACCAAAACCTCAATTTGATCTTTGCAAATGGTTTTGTAGCATAATTGGTATGCTTGGACTGACTACAAGACTGATTCCACAAACCATAGCCTGCATTTCCATAGTCACTCAGTCCCCAAAACCAATAAAAGTCAAGTATGTCCTTATTAATAGAGACTTAAATAAAAAGAACTCAGATTTCCCTCCCATCATAGAATAGACATGAACTAGTCAAGATGGTTGTTAGAATAATATCTATAAATTAAGTCAGAAATATATACAAAATACACAAAAACTTTTGCTCATACTGCCACATCTTTTCACATGCTATTCCCTCATTTAAGATGGTTTCTCTTTCCTCCTTCTATGCTTGGTGTAGAAGCTACTCAGCTTTTGGGGGGGGGTAAGGCTGAGAATGTAAAAGCTACAAGAAACATCACTCCCACTTTAAAAATGAAAAAAAAAAAAAAAGCTGGATAATGTACTGCCCACAAGAGAGTTGAGGTGGCAAGACAAACAAGTGAACTGATTTTCAAAGGATGACAAGCCCCTTTGAGGAGAAACAGAACAAATGAACTGTTTCAACTTTGGCAGGGCATGGCAGAAAGATGTGGTCACCATAAAAGTGAGTAATTAAAAAACAGCTAAAATTGCAGCAAATTCTTTTTTTTTTTAAAGATTTATTTATTTTATTACATATCTCTCCTTCCCCCCCCCCGCTGTGGCGATGCGCCGAGACTGGTCACTGAGCAGGCGTGGCTTTCCCCGCTTGTGAGCAGCTTCTGCTTCCATTCACGGCCAGCTTTCAGTTCGCGGGTGGCTGGCTGCGTTTCATTCGCGGGCGACCTGCCCTGCCGTGGCGGCTTTTGCCCTGTCCGTGGCAGCTTTTTGCCCTGCCCACGGCGGCTCTGGCCCGCCCATGGCAGCTTGCCATTCTCAAGGCAGTCTGCCCGCTAGGAGAGGTCCCCGGGAACCGAACCCGGGGCCTCCCATGTGGTATGCCGGTGCCCTATCCACTGGGCTATCGAGCCGGCCCCTGCAGCAAATTCTTAAAGGCCTAGTGTAAGCTAACATCCCTGGGAACCCCAAGAAAAAAAGGGGAGTGTACATTCACATGCAAGCTTTTTTCCATTCCAGGTGCCCACAAAAAAAGTTTGGGAGCAAGGCAGAGATCCAGAGAAAGATATCTTTGGTGCAGTAGAGGCACAAAACCCCACCCACTTTGCAGAACCTTCTCTTATACAAAGCAAAAGCATTCAGCTGCTAGGAAAGGAACATGAAATACGCCCCCCCCCACTTCCCCAACCCCCCTGAACCCAGGCAAAATCCATTGTCTGCTTCCAATAGAGGGATGGAAAATGCCCCTGTCCTGTCCTGGGTCCTAAGCATACAAAGTATACTAAGTATACAAGTACTTTAACATACATTAACTCGTATTATTCTCACAGGACACATCCTCCCCCCAATAGGGCAGGTTCCATTAATCCACTTTGAGGATGAGTCTCTAAGAAACTAAGAGGCTTATTCAAGGTTATACAAGTTACAAAGTCAGGGTCTCCCAGAGCTCTTGCCAGGACACTCCCTCACTACATTAGAAAGAAAGGCATGTAAACACTGAGTCTTGCTTTGTTGAATTTTTAAAGTGATAAAGGGGGCCCGGCTAGATAGCTCAGTGGATAAAGAGCGCGCTGGGATACCACATGGGAGGCCCTGGGTTCGGGAACGCAGCCAGCCACCCGCGAACTGGAGCCGGCCGTGAATAGAAGCAGAAGCCGCCCACAAGCGGGGAAAAGCCGCGCCTGCGCAGTGACCAAGTCTCGGCGCGTCCCCGCAACGGGGGGGGGAAGGGGAGATATGTAATAAAATAAATAAATCTTTAAAAAAATAAAAAATAAAAAAATAAAGTGATAAAGTTAGCATGCCTTGGTTTCTGCTCGTGTGGTTTTGTCTCTTCTACCTAGCTCTAGTCAGCATTTGTCATCCTAATGAAGCGATCCCATTCCAAATGGCCAATAAACAACCTTTCATAATTGTTCAGAGTCCATCTGGTCATTTACAGATCAGGAAATGTTCTTCAGAATATGAGCAGGTTTCCTCATGGATTACAGAAGACTCAGTAACCATGTCTTCTCCATCTGTAGGCGCCTCCTCCAAATCATAGTAAGACTTTCCCACTCCAAAACTAGGAATGATCTCTCCTTAGTTTGTGGTAACAAACATTTTGCAAAGCCTCCCTTTACCTTCAGTTTACGTGTCAATTTACTTTGGCTTGATGTCATGCTTTCCTATTAGTCCTGCAATGCTGTTTAATGCTGTTGTTCAATATATCTTGACATGCCTTCTAGTCATTTTGCTTTTAGTACAAGCCAAATCTCACCCTCACAGATTGCCATGGGGATTAAATGAAATAATAGACCTGAAGGCGCACCATTTCCTTGAAAGTGTAACACTGACTGTCTTAGGAGGGCCACAAAGATGATTATCAAAAAGCTCACAATCCAGTGGCAGAAATGCATGTATACAAACAGATATAAATCTCAGCAGACTTTAACTAGCACATCAGAGTTACACAGTAAACAGAGGAGGGAAATATTCGTTCCCGTAAAGGAAGGAGAATTGAAAGACATAATAGCTAAGACTGGCATTCCTGGCTAGGAGAGAGACAAGAAGTTACCAAAGAAAAATGAACAGGGTGGTGAAATGAGAACAGAGAGGGAGAGAAGTTTAATGGAAGACTAACCTGGGAAAATAGATTGGACCATATCATGACAATATGTAATGCCCAGCTGAAGTTAAGGACAATATTTGAATAGATCATGGAGAGCCAATAACAAATTTTGCATGGGGTCTGGGGAGGAGGGAGCTGTGAAGATAGGACCAAAATTAACCCACTTCTTGGGGGACTTTGAAGAACAGGTGTAATTAGTCATCGTTGCTGAGGAAGGAAGGAGGAAGGGTTAGAATCCCAAAACCCTGAATCCTGAATCCCATATGCCACCTAATGTTGAACTGGATTCATGCATGGAAGACATTCTAATCAATGTCCATCTTATTGGGTTTTGATCCCAAGTCCCAATCTGGCCTTCTATCCTGGCGAGAAAAAAAAAGTTTAGAGTCGTGTACAAACTGGGAGGATTCCTTTGGTCCTTTAAGTAAAGACTTATTGACAGGCACCGCTGTGGGCTCCTTAGCCAGGTCTCCACCTCTGGTTGTTATCCCTCTGACTGAAACAAGAGGCATGAAAAAGAAAAACTGCTTTTCCCAAGAGCCTGCCTTAATGGAAAAATCCACTCTCTGAGTCCTGTGCGCACAAGGCCTCCTAAGGGGAAAGACATTCCTGGGTGGATGTGGCATTACTCATCACACCAGCAGAAGAAAGAGAGGAGACTAATAGTAGCACACAAAATATGGGGGCCCTGGGGTCCGTCTCCCTCGAGCAAGATTCCCATTCCTTTCTGACTTCTGAATTACTTTCCTCAGATGATTTAATCTCTTGAAAACCCTTAGGAATATTTTAAATAATTTTTGCATCTTTTCTAAAAAAAAAACTATCAGTATTTTTATTTTAGATTTAGATTTAGAAAAGTTTAAAACATTTTTTTAATTTTTCATGTTTGACAACAGATTTCTTTTGAATAACTTTAATTTGTATAATATAAAATATGATTTTTGACTAATACAATTGTAAAGTAACATGTTTTTGCTTAAGTATAGTAAGATACGGATAGAGATTAAATGACATTGGATAGTCTATAATAAAGGAAAAGTCAACTGGCAGCTATATTTCTCTTTTTAGCATTAGTTTTTGGTTCCTGTGCAAAAATTTGATCAGATGAATGCAACATGTGCAACTGTTGAAGCTATGGCTCGAGGAAAAGCGGAAGAATTGTTATTTCTATGCTTCTCCTCCAATTAAATTCGCAAACATTTCAGTATCACTGTTGTGAATATTTATCGTCTTTAAACAACAGTCCATTATGGGTATAGAGTTAAGCAATATGTGACTAAGAAAAAAAAATTTTCACCTGGACAATGTTTAATCTCTACAGCAGTTAGCAAAATTGAGCTGAAATAAATCACCCTGAGGAACTGAGGCATGCCCTCCCTCATCTTACCTCGACTAAGCCACACATGCTCACTCAACATAATTAAATAAAAGCTACCATTACCACCTGGAACCATGGTTCTCAAGCCGAGTTCCCTGGACCAGCAGCATCAGCTTCCCCTGGGAACTCGTCAGAAATGCAAATTCTTGGGCCCCACCACAGGCTTACGGATTCAAGGACTCTGGGCTTGGGGCCCAGCAATCGGTGTTCTAACAAGCCTTCTTCAGGTGATTCTGATGCGCGCTACAGTTTAGGAACACTGACTTAGAACAAGTGGAAACACCACACACACACCTTCCTGAAGCAGCCTTTGGGAAAATCTGCCCTGAAGGAATTAGAAAGAAGAGCAAACCTCTGAAGGAATTCTCAGTGATTCCTCAGGCAACCAGGCAGCCCACAGAAGCCCAGGCAAAAGAAGCCATCGGATTCAGTTTGCATTATTAACAGGGCAAAAATACTCTAGGGGTGGAGGTGCTTTTTTTCAAAAGGAAAAGAAGTGAAAGGAAACTTTGGTTAGGTCTCACCTTTGTGGCTCACTGTTCAAGAGAACATTGGCTTTGGAGTCTGAAGGGCCAGAACTGAAATGCTGGCTTCCTCCTTACCAGCCCTACGACTGGCCTTAGGAAGGTAACTGAGCAACTCTTCATCTGTGAAATGGAGATAATAAATCTGTCCCCATGGGATTGTTGTGGGATTTTATGAGATACCATATGTAAAGGTAAGACTAGCAGGAGTATTTATTTATTTAAATAGTGGGATGATTAACTAGAAAATTATTTTAGTTTTATTCTCATTTTATCCCCCCCTTCCTTTACCTCTCCCACCCCTACCATTTCTAGCTAAGGCCTGAGTTTTGCAGGATCTTGACTCAGGGGTGGTTTGCAACAAAGCAGAAAGCAGAAACTGTGGAAGACAATTGCTCTTCATATCTTTTATAAATACTTGAACTCATTGAAGAGATTGTGCTGGGTACCTGGAGAGAGAGTAGAGAGAGGGGAGTGGGTTTCAGGAGATGGGGGAGGAGGTCAGAGCCTGAGGAGCTCCCATGAGTAGGGGGATGCTCAAGGCCCAGGTTGAGTAGGGAGGGAGGGCTCAGTACAGCTTATGGGACAGGGCTGCAAACACAGGGGCTCCCAACTTGGCAAAGTTCTGGGCACAGAAGCAAAGCTACAAGGTCTCCTGACCAGAAAGGACCATCCAGACTAAGAAAATAAGTAATGGCTGAAGAGTCAGCAGAGCTTTTAAGTCTGAGACCTGTGCTCATCCCAGGATGGACAGAGTCCTAATTCTGGAACTGAATTTCCTGCCAGGCCCACAAGATGGCTTCGAGATGGACTTAGTTGACTCAAAGAAATAAAGAAATGTGATATTTCATGTACCTCTAAGTTTGTAGACTGATAATCATACCCTCTAGTATATTTATTAATAATAGTCATTTTACCTTCAGAATTTCACACTGTGCCCTGTTAGTTAATGGAAGCAAAGGACTTCTCATGCAGGCGGAATGAGACGGTATCAACATTCCCCTTTCATTTTTAGGAAGAAGACAAGAGTGACAGTGTGAGCCTCAGCTAAAAATCTAGCAATAACTCATACAAGTGGGTTTTAGCAAATGTAGTGACTTTTAAAACCCAAGTTGAGTCTACATTTGCAAAACAATATTATGGAGCTTAAAATCCTTCTTACAATTAAAATTTTTTCTTATAAAATTCTTTATATGCAGAAATGTACATAGCTCAATGAACTAGGTTCTCTCATGAATGTATAAATGTGACTGCAAAGACCAGTAAGAAATTAGTAGGCCCTTGTACGTGAGAGTCCCAGACCAACCAGACTGTAGCAGTTTGGTATTATTTATGAATTCCAAAAATAGATATTAGATCATGTTTGTAAATTGGTCTTTTCTTCTGGGTACATTAGATTGGATTGGATTCAGAGGTTTCACTCTTACTTGACTAAATTATGATTAAGGCTTTGATTGGGCCACGTCAGTAGGCTGAGAAAATGACAAGCCAGGTGAATTAGTTGGAGTTTTAATGCTGGAGCCCTGGGAAGTAAACATAAAGGAGAGGAACACAGAGTAGTAGAGACAGCTCCATAGACCCGGCAGAGGCCCCAGGAAGAGAGACAAGCCATTCACCAATAGTTTACAGCTGGCCTTGTAGAGAGAGCGGAGCAGCTGAGAACGGAGAGAATCGAACCCAGGGGAGAGAGATGAGACTTATTCCATCCTACAGATGATATTGGAAGAAGCTGGGACCACTAAGCCCTAGAGGACAGAAGTGGAAGGCTGAACCCTCGCAGACACTGGCAGCCATCTTGCTTCAACACGTGGCAACAGACTTTGGTGAGGGAAATAACTTATGCTTTATGGCCTGGTAACTATAAGCTTCTACCCTAAATAAATACCCCTTATAAAAGCCAACAGATTTCCGGTATTTTGCATCAGCATCCCTTTGGCTGATTAATACACAGACTAAGTCATAAACATGCTAAACTGTACCAACGTCAGAAGTCATCATAACTTCTCTGGAAACATGTGTGAGAAATTGCAACATCCATATTACTGTGTAATAGAGCAAGTGGAAACATCTCAACATAAAAAGGGGATAAAAAATCTGACTGTCATGCTCAATCAGATCCCATCAAAGGTGTGGTGGTCGACGACCTTCTAAAATTGATGGAGATCTTAAAAAATGGGCCATTTGAATTCATTGACCATTTTAAGTCCTTTCCTCAGGAATTACCAGACAGCTTCAAATCTAAAATTATAGTCCAAGAATGTATACTTTGATATCTAGCAAAATATAGTTAAGTAATCTAGCCAATTCAATGTAAATGCCTGTTATTACACTACAATTTGAGATATGTTATCTGAAGCAATTCTGCCACAGCACTGCATTTACATGCCTGCTGAAATTCTTGGTGGTGACTGAATAAAAAGACTATCAATTAGTTCATCTCTTCATTTCTTAATCTCTGGTGCAAAACAAAATGTCCTCCCTATGTGAGAGAAATAATCTCTACCATCCCACCCCACATACCTGTGAAGGTTTTCCCTCTGAGGGTTTGACTGCCCCACTTCCAACCCAACTGTCAAGGCAGAGAGCAGAATCTGACTATTATGATTAATATTTATTGTATCCTAGAGTTTTGCTAGCTATCATTCAGGGGTGGAAAGAAAGAGGTGCAAGCTAGAAGAAAAGTATGAAAACAAAAAAAGGCTCAAAGGGGGCACCAGAGCTTGTAGCTAAGAATATGGTACTCTGGAGGCAAAGTGACTGCTTAGCTTAAAACCCTGCTCCAACCATCCTAGCCGCGCAACCTTGGACAAGTTTCTCAGCACATCCGTGAGTTCCCTTTTCAGTAAAATGACTTAATAATCATGCCTTACTCATAGTGAGGATGAAGAGATAATATCTGTAAGTGCTAGAGCTTCTGGCCCATAGTACATAAAATATAAACATGGATAATTAAACAAAGGTACATAATCAAATGAAAAAATAACTAATAAATGGGGGGGAGGGTAAATGCCTTCAGAGCTTGTATTGATATAAAGCTATCCTAGGTGGAGAAGGGTGGGTTAGAATATCGTCAAAGCTTTATTTTATCTATGTACAACTGATATACTTAGCTATAAGAAAATAGAATGAACTATCAGTAAATATCTTATATTTATGTCAGGTTCCAAGAGTTCATGTAAAGTTATAACATTTTGACCAAAAAATTTAGTGTGGGTGAGATTTCTCTATACAGGACATAACTCATACATGGTTGTTGTTTTTTTATTTGTTTGTTTCTACTCTTCATGTTTTCAAAGTCCAAGACTGAACTAGCTTTAATAAGTCTTGTTGGGAAATTCTAGACCAAATTTTCAAAATAGAGGGTTTTGGCTACTGTATTAGTCAGCCAAAGGGATTCTGATGCAATATACCAATAATTGACTGGTTTTTATAAAAGGTATTTATTTGGGGTACACATCCACATTTACCAGGCCATAAAGCATAAGTTTCTTCCCTCACCAAAGTCCATTGCCACATGTTGGAGCAAGACAGCTGCCAGGGTTCAGGCTTCTTGGGTTCCTCTGTTCCCAGGGCTACGTTTCTCTCTGGGGTTAGCTCCTCTGTTTCCTCTACAAGGTCAGCTGTAGACTATGAGGCTGTCCAGGCTTTGCTTCTCGCCACAACGCCAGCTGTGAACTCTCAGGCTAGAAAGGCTCATTCTATCCTGGGGCCTTCTCTCCTTCCTCACGACCAAGCTCTCTTACTTCCCGGGGCTCCAGCTCAAGACTCCAAGATCAGAACTGCTGCTCAAAACTGTTCCCTCTGTCCTTTGCCTTGCCTTTTATATTCGATTCCCCCACCCACCAAGAGGTGGGGCTCAACACCCTACTGATGTGGCCCAGTCAACACCCTAATAGTAACTTAATCATGCCCGGATTAACAGATCAGTTTATAAGCATAAGTCAATATCGATTTTTGGAATTCATAATTACATCAAACTCCAAATGGCTACAGCTACCAATTTTCACATAACAACATCCAGGACTTTTGGGGGAAGAGAGGAATGTAAAACACAGCACTTGTTCTCCAGAAGCTGCATTAAGATAGACAGACATAAAATAGTTAAAACAATTTTTAAAAATCAAGTTCACCTAACACTTAGGATCTTATTACATGCCAGGTACTTTCCCATTTATTATCACTTTCCAACCCATTTTTTAATATCCCCATTCTGTAGAAAAGACAATAAAGACTCAGAAGTAAAATGACTTGCTCAAGGTCAGTGTCGACATATGGTCAAAACCTGTTTGGGAAGCAAGTTTATCTGACTCCAATCCAGGTTACTTGCCACTCTACCAAAGCTGCCATGATGATTATCAGATCTGAAGATAAGATGTGGCTTAGACGTTCAGAGAAAATGGATCAAAGTGAACTAAAACAAGCAGAAAAGTCTAATAGGGAAGAGGCTGAAAAACAGTGATTGTGATTTAGAGAGGTGAATAATGAGAGGAAGGGCCATGAGTTTAGAATAAGTACAAATAAGGAGAATCCAAAAACAGACTGGATTAGAGCAGTGACGATTTGTGGGAAGAGTGGTAAAGGTGACTCCATAACAAAAACGGAGGGAGACACCCAGGCAGCAGAGTTTGGACACTATGTTGGGAGATCAAGAGCCAGTCAGGCTTCTGTGCAGGAGAGTTAGTATATGACAAACATTTGTCTGGCAACAGAATCCAGGAGACGGGAGAGGCCGCTAGGAGAAATATGAGAAGGTGGCTACATTAATTCAGGCATTGGGCGACAGGAGACTGGGGTTGTCTTATGACTATAGAATAGGAAGAAAAGAACATCACAGCACTTACTCCAGAAGCATAGTTATAAGAACTTAGCAAATGTAAAGCATGAAGGAGAGCATATTAGAAAGGCCTTCAGAGCTTTGCATCTGGAGAATTTAGACAATGATGCTGATGAGATAACAGAAGAGCTCAACCAGCAAGGAAGGGGAAAATCCAAGACCAGGAGAGGAATGGGCAAAGGCTTTAATTTAAATTAAAGGAAATAAACACCTTAAACAGGATACTGTGGGGAAACCAACCAGAATTGAAATCTAAGTCAGCTGAGTTCCACGTGACCCTGGAAGGTCCAAATACTGAGGCACTGTGGAAAGTTGTGCATTAAGACTAAAACTTTAGTAGAAAGTCAGGTATGAAAATATAGAAGTAAGAATCACCAACATAAAGAAAAGTGTATAAAGTGAGTTATTTGACTAGCCTAAGTGACCACTGAGACAGTCCACCCTGTCATGAGTCACCCAGAGGGGGTTGGATTTGTTCATCTCTTGTTCTTCCATTTCTTAGTTGATATTTCAAAATATTCATCACTTGACTTCTGAGGTACAGATAGGATATTAGGGCATTCTCATTATCTATGTATTTGCTTCCCATTTTTGGAGAAGAGTAAACACTACTTTCCACTTTGAAACTCCTGGAAAAGGAACATATGTGAGAATTAAAACATGCTGCCTAACTTGAAATGCTAAAAATATAGCTTTGGCATTGGCTGTACAAGAAGTTAAATATTCCTGCCAGCTCAGGTATGGGTAATTTTATCTTTAATGACCAAAAAAAGTAATTGAAAAATGTTTTGTAAAGCTCAAGTCAGAAAATATAGTACTCCCTTAAGTATAATACAATTTCTTTATCTAAGTTGGACAAATTATATTATCACAGAATCTTAAGCATTGGAGGGTAGCATAAAAGTGATCTAGTCCAACCTCTGATGGAATGAGAGATACCTTGGATGACAAACCAAGAGGTGTTTGCTAAGTCGCTTTTGGATGACAGCCGGGCTACATTATTACTGACACATAAATCTTGTCAACAGTCCTCAAACATTATCCAAAGAACCTTATTCAGTCTGCAACGTGACCAAGTTCAGTATCTTAGATTGTCACTGACTGCAGCAGTGTCCAGTTCTAACTTTTACCTAACTTGAGGCAAAAACAGAATCTTTGAATCTTGGGAAAGTTTGTTATAGCAGATGCAAATCTGTTCTCCCATGTCTACAGGAGAATCATCAGAAGTAGTCAGAGCAACAGAACTGCAAAGGATTATGTCTCTTCCTTTACCTCACATCTGGCATGGATTTATAATGACGGGAGAAAAGTGCAAGAGGGAAAGAGTGAGAGAATCATTTAAATTAGGCATGTGGATTTGTGCCTTGACCTTATTAAGTGAAAAGTAGGTGTTACCCCCATGAATTTCTGTGAAATTGGTAGTAAATGTGTTAAAGCCAAGGCCCCCTACAAAACATTAAGGAACCATGTGTTCAATAGAGTAGAAACACCAAACGCTGGTCCATTCCCACATGGAGTATATAGGCTACGGCTTAGATGATTTATTACAGCTTCAAGCTTGGGCCTTCATTTCTATTTTGATACAGTGGAAACATAAGAAGAAGGTGAAGAATAAGTGAGGGTATAGCAACAGAAGGAAGCACTTAATTACTGAATATCCAGTGACCAGATCTACCAGCTATAGATTTCCAGTACCAGACTTTCAAAAGTATGAATATAGCATAAAGGAGATGAAAAGTTATGAATAAATGCTTTTAAGAAGAGATTGTCCTGAAGGTGAAGAAATTCTGTAATATTTTTTGTCCTAAAAGGATTATTTTATTCCACTCAAGCTTTAAGAATTCCAAACAAATGGCCAGACTTTTTACATGGAGTTTCTTGTCATCTTCTTCAGCTCAGAAATTTAATATTTCCTCTGTTCCCACTTTGCCTGATCCAGCCCTTCATTTCCATGTTAAATCAGGACTTGGTGTGATATAGAGTGCCTGGGACATTTGGTCTTTGACCTCCACGCTTCCAGACAGTTTTATGCAGGAAAAAAGCCCCATGATTATTGCCTCTGCTTTCTGCAGCCTCTTTTCTTTTTTCCCCCCACCTTGAAGTGTAAAGGTTCACAGCCATGGCCTGGGTCTTATTACAGGTTTTAAGATGAAGTCTATACAGTGAAAAGGACTCTGTTTTTATTTCTTTGGGATTATTGGCTTTCAAGCCTTTGAATTCCCTGCAGATAATTACTGTTTTGGCCCAAGGTTTCTCTGATATTTGATGCCTCTGAGTGGAATAAATTACCTATCTAACAAGGAGGGTTAATTGGTACTTGTGAACCAATGTGTGTGCTCCTTGATGACTCTTGAATTATTTTCTAAAGTCCCCTGCAAACTCCGGCCGTCTGAAACGTCTTATTGTTTTCAACCATCTCCTACAGTACAACTGTACTGTGGTTGACTGTTTGATTCTTAGCTGCTGGGAACAGAATGAAACAGGGGAGCGTTTTGGTAGGTTCAGACGTTATTACTGAGGATTCCTCAGTGTTTGTGACATTTATTCCTTCTCACGGTGACCACATTTCTTTCTAATATTCTGAATAAGAATCGTGTAAACCTAAAGATATCTGTGCCCAGATCCGATCTCAAAAACCTTACCAGAATTCAAACTTAGAGCTAAAGTTTCCATAAATTTAACTCTATCAGCATTCAGCCTCCCTTAGGTGTTTCAGGAATTAATCTTTAAGAAACCATGCTTTTTGTGTTACTATTTGTCTTAAGCCCATGAAATGAAAAATGCTGCAACAAAGGAAAACACTAGCACCAACTTTCACAGTAAATTGTTTTACGTGAATGAAAGCTTTTTAAGAGTGTAACTCTGGGCAAAATTACCCCAAAGTAGTTTAGCAAATGCCATGAAACATAACATCTGCATATCAAAACTTCATTCTATATGTTGCAGGAAAATTGCAGCACTGAAGCAATTTTCTAATATTTACATATTTATAACAAGGGCCTGTCATGAGAAGGCTAAGCTCACCTGCAATGCTTTCATGTTACGTAACATGAAAAATGCCCCATGCTTGGGTGTTCTAATAACCATGATATTATTTTAACAATTACACTATTTAATACCTTGGATTAGTTGCTTGATAGTGCTATTAGCTGTCACTATACTTAATAACAGGTGACTTCATCTTTGTTATGGCATGATCTTTCCTACTGTTTGTTGACCTTTCAATACAAGGGGGAGGGGACGCTCCCAGGCCCCCAAACCTTTAAGCAGCTACTGTAAAGCTGTGGTTTAATTCTCAGCTGGAATGTTTAGAAACCCTCAGTGCTAAATACCTCAGTGGACTGCTTAAACACCAACAACAGCCTTATGGGGCCTTACCCGACCTTAAACACATCTTTTTTTGTTGAGAATATTGCATTCTGCCACAATTCTGTGGGCTAACCCTGGGCTCACATTAAATATACCAGCCTCATTGAAGCTTACTGAATTGAGTTGAGTTGCTCTTTGTTTTATTCTCTTGCTGCTTCACCCCCAACTGGGACTTG
>PVKH010016141.1:0-15838 GCA_004027955.1 Chaetophractus vellerosus
GATTATGAGCTTCAGGAAAACAGAAACTACTTTTGTATCCCCTCTACCTAGCAAAATGTATGGCCATAATAGGTACTGGGTGCATACTTAATATGGGAGGGAGAGAATGAGGTTTCCTGGTGACAAAATTATTTTCATACTTTAGCCAATTTTATTTTCATCACAGATCAAAATTTGGGGTTGATGTTGCCAATAAGATATTTTCTGATTAAGGAGTAAAATTGCCATGTATTAATTTATTTAAATGTTCATTCAGTCAGTCAGTCGCTCATAGTAACTGCTCACAGTATCTCAGGCAGAACATGATGGAATTGACGACTGAATCTAAATGTGATTAATACCATAGTTCAGTTTCAGAATGTAGCCGTGAATTCCAAACTCTTTCTGTTTGGGAAAAAGTCTCCAAAGTCTTTTACCTCTCGGGTAAAAATGTAAAGATCCATAGGAAAGACCACGGAAATGACATTAAAGAGCAACTGCAGAAAAGTTTTGAGCTCAGGTAATAAATGGGACTAAGTCTGCAGTCTCCCCTGGTACCGGTTTCAAGAAGGCAACATTCATTTGGATGTATAAGTTCTGGTCTATTTGTTTAACAATTAGTGATATTACCTTTTCCTCATAACTCGTATTAGACCCCATTGAGACATTTAATCAAGGTGTGCTTAAAGAAGAGCTCCGGGAAATTGTGTACTGTTCCATTATTGCTTCTTGGGGTGCTAGCGGCACATAACTTCTAAATATTCAGTATTGCGTGGCCTGTCTTAATATGATTAGTAGTGACAAAGCCTTTCATTTTTTTTGGTATGAATTAAAGGAAACCACTTGTATTTGGCTAGCAAAGGTCGCTTAAATAGTTATCTTTTCTGAGGGGCATGAGTCCCAAGAGTCTATAAAGTAGTAATTTCACTTGAATTATTCACTGATACTAGGTAACATTTAAGCAAATTAGGCTATTACCTCAACTTCCAAATTAGAGGTGAGCATTCCTTTCAAGTCAATAGAAAGTTCTATTTGTTTGAGATAATGTGGTTAACTTGATATTATGTTGTTTATTTTGGTCATGTTCTATAGCAGAATCCAATAATACCAAATGTCTTTTATTTTATGCAAACTGACCATAGCGATAGCAAGTAGATTGGGTATTCAGATTAATTTTCCTTCCTCTTTATTTCCTTTTGCTTTATTTTTATTTTTAATTTTTTAAGAGTGATGCCTGTGGAGATTTTTTTTGTCCCCTCCTGCCGAACCCACTATATACCTAAAAATGCTAGCAAATTAAATTATGCTTGCAAGTAGATAAAACAAATAAATGGCTTAAAAACATCACAATCAAGTATGATAATGGCAAAGTGTTATATTTTTAATAAATGATTAGGAATGGTTGTAATGCAAAGATTTATTTCACAGAACAAAAGCACTTAAGCAGGAGTTTATATTACTGCTATGCTTCAATGATGATAACGTTGGGAGTTCAACTTGCATAGCTACAATGATTAATTAACGGCCTTGTTCAGGATGAGTGAGCACCATTATTGTTCTTAAATAGGAAAAGGCAGATAACCATTACTGATTATTCCTCAATCCCCAGTCTCACTTGTTAAAGACTAAAGAATACTAAAGTAGGTTGTGCAATTTCCAAGCTGCTATGAGAAGCAGAAAATAATGGAATTTTCATGTCATGCATATAGGTGAGAGTTGGATTAGTTAAGAAATTCAAGTTAGCTGCCAAGCTTATTTCTGAAGGTCTGAATATAAAATTTATTCATATCAATAAGATCTGAACGCCATTAGAGAGATTATTTAAGTTCCTAAAACATGCAGCTAGCTGTATATCACTGATCACAGCAGCTACACCTCATCAAACAAAAATAATTAGATAATTTACAGATCCAAAACATCGAATTGGTCATCTAATGAAAGCATTTTCCACAAGCATGGACTTTGTTTACTTATTGATTTTGTTTTTATTTGTGGCTTTCAAGTGTATAAATGAACTATGTCAAATCAAGTTTTCTTGTTCTTTCCATTTTAAAAAAACATATTTTTACACTTATTTTTCTGACAGAAATTTATTTTGGAATATTTTGTTTGGAGACAGCTCCTTTCTCTACCACCTCTCCTCTGGAAATGATCCTACTAATTTGAGGATGGGGGAAATAAACACTTTGAGGTTTCTGGAGGAACATCCTCTTCAGGACTTGGTGGCTGGCAGGACATATAGTTTTACCAACTTGATGTCGCTGTGCCCTGAAATTCTTCAGAGCTGAGATGTCGTGACTCTTCCTCCAGCTCAGCCATGTCACCTCTGGAGCAACACAGGAGCATGTCTTTTGCTTTTGGCCACCAGGCAAAGGACTCAAGGTGAAGAGCAGGATGCAGAGCATTCTGCTCCCTGTTTGCCAGAATCCCCACAGGAATTCCTCGTTGGTAGTCGCCACAAAAATCGGTAATAACATTCCAACCGGCAGGGTTTGTTTGCTATTATTTTGAAGTAATGCATTCATCATACTTTGCTGTTTTAGGAGAGCCTATCCATATACTCTTATTTTCAATATTCACAAAATTATCTGTTGGCAAGGGCCTGGAAGGAATTTGTCCACAGGAGTCTAAAGCAAAGGCCAACTTGTCTATACATGACTAAAGTAAAAGTTAACTTGTCTGGACATCTTGAAATCACCCACGCATTTCTAAGACAAGTAATCTGTGAGACAAGTTATCTAAAACTCTCAGACTTTGCATAATTTCTAGGATGTTCTAACATTATTTGAATCTGGGTCTTGATTTCCCCCAAAACAGGACTTTTGTTGGAGGTAAATTAATTTTGTTGATTAGCATTGCATCCCTATATAAGACTTTCTTTTCTTATTGTTTTCCCTTAACTGATCATATTTTTCTTTGTGTAACATCATTATATTTACTATAAAATCTCCCTCTTTCCTAGGCAAAAATAAAACCCTTTGTCTCAGCCTAGAGCATTTCCCAACTTAAAAATGGTCTCCTTTTGGTAAATAAATGGTCTCACATTTATAAATTCTTCAAAAATATTTCTTTTATTTGATATATCAAACCATTTTGCAGATGAGTGAACAGAGGCAGGGAGAAATTAATTCTCCAATATTGCACAACCAGCAATGAAAGAGACAAGGTTCAGACTAAGATCATCTTCTACAAATCTCATATTTGTTCTTTTCTTCTTCAAGATATAATATGCCTGAGGGGGATGCTATTAATTATTTATTCCAAAGCCATATTCTATATAATTCTAAAAAGTATTAGAAACTATCTGCAAGCTATGAATATAATAGAAACTTTGATTAAAATAGCAAAACCTTCAAATTATGAATTTTAGGAATGTATAGAGGGATAGTTAATTCAATTAAGTCTAAACAAGGGAACTTTATGCTCATATTGTAAGGAATTTGGCAGATCATAAGGGCCTGTAAAGATCTCAAAGATGTATTTACTAGAAAAGCAAATTACCTGTGGAACTGAGAGTACAACTTTGTTATGTGCTATATTTCTGGGGTGTGGTATGTGTATTATCGTTTCTATACATATTCATGAATAAAAAGTTTTCTACCTTTGATGCCAAACTATAGCTAATTATAGTGTAGGCAGTGAAATGGGAAATAGGCCAGGGCTGTGGGATCCAAAAGATTAAGTGGGAAGGGTGGTTAAATGTTAGTCCATGTCTATGTTACTAGAATCTTTAAAAATGAACACTTGCTCTTGCCTTGAAATAAAATAATAAATAAAATAAATAAATAAATAAATAAATCAGTAAAGATCCGAATAAAGTTGATGTTGCTTTCTCAGTTGTTTATAAGAGGGCTGGTGCTGTCAATTAACCTGCTCCCACTTCATTCCTGGTTCCTCTGATTAAGAACTTAAGTTTTAATGCATTTTTCCATATCCCCAATATCAAAACTTCCTATAAATCCAGGGCCTGCAAATAGAATGTCCTGGCCAGTATAGGGCACTTGTCGAAGGAAACCTTTGAAAAGAAGTTGGGGCTTCCTCCTCTGGGTCTGACTCTTGGGCAATGCTATCTTACATGATATTACCAATGGTGGCAAACCTGGCTATGCTTCAGAATTATCTGTAGAGGCTTTTGAGAGCCACTGAAGATTGTAAGAAGTACGTGGTGATTTAATTTTCTGGCTGGAAGGACATTTCAAACTGAAAAAAAAAATTGATACATCTTAAAAATCATTAACTTTTGGGAGTAGAGGTGGCTCAACCAGTTGAGTACCTGCCTTCCACAAGGGAGGTCTCAGGTCAGTTCCTGCTGCTTCCTGAAAAGACAGAAAAAACAAACAACAAGCCAAACAAATGGGGGAAAAAAGCCAACTTGGAAGCTGATGTGGCTCAGTGGTTGAGCGCTGACTTCCCACATATGAGGTCCCAGGTTCAATCCCCAGTCCCCGCTACCTTAAAAAAAATTAACTTTTAGTTATCCAAAAATTCAGATTATTCCCTTCAATCACTTCATTTGAGGAATATTAAAACTGAGACTCAGAGTAGCTAAGTGAATTTTCCAAGGTCACAGAGCAAATTATTGAAAACCACTGTTACATATATTAGGACATTTTTCTGCCTTGCTAGCTACAATGTAATGAGTACAATTTAATCTGCCTATAATCCTTAGGGCTTTTGCTAGGTCTGTAATCATTATGACAGACATCAGTGATTAGCATATAGGAAAGGGAGGTGAAAAGATGCCTTAATGTCTGTAATGTTTTCCTTTTCCTTTTAATATTTAAGTTAATGATTATATCCCCCAAAACAACTCCTTTGCCATGTTTATTTTTTCTCCTAAAAATAAATTTTTAAAAAAGAACTTTTTTTTGTATCAAAGAAAGATTGTGGTGGATCATGTTCTGAAAATTTGAACTTCTACTTCTTTTTAAATCTACTTTATTGAGTATAAAACATTATTCATAAAAAAGAACTTATAAGAATCTCTTCAGTCCCTTTAGCCCTCTTTCCATCAGATCCTCTTTGACCTCCTTTGTCCAAATAATTTGTATTTTTTTTCAAGACAATCCCTATTTCAGGCATCAGCAGTTAGCAGATTTCTAAAATAAGTTCATAGGGGCTGAAATGTCAATAAGAGTGTCCTTACACTAAGTTGGAGTATGCTAGAGAAATTTTGTGATCCTGAATAGTGACTCTTTATGGGAATGTATGTATATTACTCTCTACTATCATTATTCCTAGAAAATACTAAAAAAGAGGGACATGGTCATCTCACAAAAAGGAATGAAATTCTGATACATGAAAAAACATGGATGAACCCTGAAGATAGACACAAAAGGAAAAATATCGTATGATCTCACTGAGATGAAATAATTAGAATAAGGAAACTCATAGAGTCAGATACTATAATATAGGTTATCAAGGACCAAGGTGGGGTAAATAGTGGGGAGTTAATGCTTAATAGTACAGAATTTCTGTTTGGGATGGTGGATAAGTTTTGTCAATGGATGGTGTGGATGGTGGCACAAAATTATGAATGTAATTGACACTACTGCATTATATATTTGAATATGGTTAAAATGGGAAATTTTAGGTTGTATATGTGCTAATGGAACAAAAATTAACAAAACCCAACATAGCACTCTACGATACAAACAGTGAACCCTAATGTAAACCTGTAACTATAGTTAATAGTGTAATTATAATTATATGCATATGGTTTCATCAGTTGTAACAAAGTTACCAGAGTAATGGAAAGTGTAAATTATAGGGGAAACTGTGTTTGTGTGTATGGAGGGGTTTGTTTATATGGGAACTCTGTTCTTTTTGCATGATTTCCCTGTAAACATATAACTGCTCTAATAAAAATAAATAAATAAAAAGAAAGAAAGAAAGGGAAACTCTATGGAAGAGTCTTTGTCAAAGCAATTGCTGTTGTCGGCTGCTTTAGAAGTTAATATACTGGTGTATATCATATATCTATCTTTGCAGATGCAAGCTTCGGAGAAAGTGGTCCATGTGTAAAAAGAAATGAAATGAATATTATTTTTAAAGAAGGATGATTTTTTAAATGAACCTTGTTATGTAAGCTTATTTTTGTCTGAACTTTTATATTGGTTTCCCCAATGGAATTTTCACCCTATTAAAAAATTATACTTTTGTACCACTGAATTTTCAAGAAGAAACGTTTGTTTATATATCCCTGTGAATGTTACATCAGTTAGGCTTGCTAGATTGTAGTTATGCTTACATTCTTCCACTAACGGAAATAGTAGGCATTAGGAAAATATAACCATAAATGCATTTTTTCCTCTTTAAATTACCACTGCTTTTTAGGCTTTTCAATCCCTCCTCTCTAATTCCTTGAGGCTATATAAGTGCTATTTTGCTGGTTGTTATAATTGTGTAAGAGCACTGTGCGTGCAGGATTCTGTGTTATATGCTAGGTGAGAGATAGGAGGGGAACCAAGATTCCTGCTCCTAACGAGAGCATGGAAATTAATTGGGTCAAGCTCAGGATGGAAATAAAGAAAGCAAACTTTTTCTTCATCTCTCATACTGTGTGACTTCTATCTTGGTCTGTCTTCTTTGCCTGCCAAGGGGAGATGCTTATATAAGACAATGTTTAAAGACAGTTTTAACTCTGAAAACTAACCCATGGCTATACAATAGATTTTAATATAACTTAAACTGTCTACATTTTTGCCCATCAGCAATTCATGGACATGGGCCAGCTTGAATATTTTAGCAGTGACAAACTTGATATATTAATACCCACACTTTCTTCTCAGCCCTTTAACGTGTCAATTTAGAGTGTTTGAATAGAATATTTTAGTTTTCACATAAAGGAAAGTTTCTGAGTAAAGGAGATACTTATACCATCATGAAAAAAGTAATATTTTAGTCACCATTTAGAATTACTCATACATGGAGTTTGGTACATTTTCAAGTGTAGAAAGTCACTTTAAAAAATCCCAACAATACATGGGCAGGAGATGCTCCATAGAAGATTGATTACCTAAGAGTATAGGCACCAGAAAAAATCACCTGCAAATAATGACTTTTGTCTATTTTTCTTTTATACCGTCCATTCATAAATCCCAGCATTGTAATCAGTGGAGAACAATGAGCAATTGTGCCCAGTGTATAGTAGTGATGGGATGAGCAAGTCTGTGAATGAATAATCAGTGATGTCAACGAAACCCACAGGGCATGACACAGATGGAGTGGCTGAATCTCAAGGGATGGAGTGCAGTGAGGTTCCAGTGGTCAGAAGATGCTCGGGCCAGGCTGTTACTTGCCCGCTTATATGCTTTAGAATGCAAAGATGTTTAAAATGTTACTGTGTATGTAAATAAATACATACTTTAGTCTTTGATCCAAAAAAATGGAGAGGGGAGAGGAAAACAAGATAACTGGCCCCAAAAAATATGGTTCTGAGTTAAATCCTTTGCTCTTGTGGAGATAAACTCTAGCAATAACATTGCTTAAGAGAAGATTTGCTCCTAGTTCCAGGTAACCAGTATAACTAAGAGACACCAATGTGTCCTCCCAGGACCTACCATGAATGATTCCTCATCTGAGCTCATTCTTTTTTTGTGCCTCTACTTGGAATATATTTAGGGTTTTCCTCATGACTTTAGTGTCATGTTGAACTTCAGCCTTTCTTGGCTTTAGGAGATCAACTTTCCTGATTTTCCCACCCTCAACATCCTGATTTGGTTCTCATTTATTGACTTTGATTTTTTCTTTCTATGAAAATATCCGTGTATATTGGAGCCTCATAAACAATAAGACACTTTAAGCCCCAGTGGCTAAGCAGTGCCTCTCATATAGTATGTGCTCAGTACATGTTTATAGAATAAACAGAGGCAAATTCACTATGTCACACATTAAATATTTAGATGGTGAACATCTCCTTTGTTCCAGAAAAGTTGTACATTCCAAAGACACAGGAGAGGATGAAAAGATTACAGAGTATTAACAGAGACTTTAGCCTGGCTGTAGGATGCCATAAGGACATTTCGGACTGGTTATACCTAGGTTGGCCATCTCTCCCTCCACTTCCATTTCCTTGACCTGGTCCTGAAGTCACATGGCTTCTGAATAATGAAACTGTATAAAGAGTTGGAAGGGAGACAGTGATCTGTAACTGTGTATTTCCACGTGCATATTGAGGTAACTATGTCCCTGAAAGGTGAAGTGTCTTTTCTGGAATTATCCAACTACTTTTTGGCATCAGTTCTAGAATTTTCACCACCATATTATCAGGTCCCCAAATGCTGAAGCTCCTGACCTTCCCATTGTTTTTTTCTGAAACTGAGTTCTAATTTCTAATGCTGTAGGTTTGCCTCAGTAACCAGCACCTCCTGTTATCCTTTAACAGTCAAACTTAATGAAATTGTAAATGATACTGGCCTCGTGCTAGACAGCTCAATGTCCCTCTGAAGCCTGTGAGTTCTTTTAACTCCTTTAGCTAAACCATTACCTGCCCTCTGATTCAGGAAAACATCCCAAGTCTTGTCTGTGAAACCAACATATAAAATTAATTATAGACTGATACAGGTATTCAATTACTTTCTGCTTTTATTTTAATCACAAGGCAATATCCTACAACTCAACAATAAAAAGATAAACAACCCAATTAAAAACATGGGCAAAAGACTTGAATGGACATTTCTCCTAGGATGAAATACAAATCGCTATAAAGATGCTCAATATCTGTAGCTTATTAGGGAAACCACGTTGATATATCATTTCAAACCCACTAGAGTGGCCACTATTAAAAGGGCAGAAAATTACAAGTGTTGGAGAGGATGTGGAGAAATAGGAACAATGATTCCTAAAAATGATGCATAAAATGGTACAGCCATTATGGAAGACAGTTTGCCAGTTCCTCAGGAAGCTAAATAGAGCATTACCATATGATCCAGCAATCATGCTACAAGGTATATACGCAGAAGAACTGAAAGCAAGGACTCAAACAGATATTTGCACACTGATGTTCATAGTGGCATTATTCACAATTGTCAAAAGTTGGAAACAACTCTGGTGTCCATCAACCCATGAATGGATAAACAAAATGTGGTATATACATACAATGGCATATTATTCAGCCATAAAATGGAATATCTTCTTGATGCATGCAACATGGATGAATCTTGAGGACATTATGCTGAGTGAAATAATCCAGATACAAAAGGACAAATATTGTATGATTTCGGTGATATGAACTAATTATAATTAGCAAACTTATAGAGTTAGAATCTAGAATACAAGTTACCAGGAGACAGATTGGGCATAGAAAATGGGGAAGTGATGTTTAACTTGTAGAATTTCCATTTAAGCTGATGGTAAATGTTTAGAAGTGAATAGTGGTAATAGTAGCATATTATTGTAACTGTAATCAACAGCACTGAGCTATATAGGTGAATATGGTTAGAATGAGAAACTTTAGTATATATATACTACTAGAATAAAAATTAAAAGATAAAACATAGGAATGTATAACACAGTGAACCCTATTGTAGACGATGGACCATAGTTAATAGAACAAGAGTAGGGATGTTCTTTCATGAATTAAAACAAACTTAAGATACTAATACAAGGTGTTAATAATAGGGTCATATATGGGAAAAAATATACCTAATGTAAATAATGGACAATGGATAGAAGTATTCTAATAATCTTTCTTCTATTGTAACAAAGGAAACTTATGTTAAAAAAACAATACAATTATAAAAAAATAAGTGCTATTATCAGTTGTAGTAAATGACCCACACCAATGCAAGGTGTTGGTGGTAGAGTGGTGTATGGGAATCCTGTATGTTATGCATGATTGTTCTGTAAAATCACAACTTCTCTAATAAAGAAAAATGAAGATGAAAAAAAGGCAAACAGAAAGTGGAGAATAAAGGCACAGGCCATTGGTTGTATGACTGTGAGTAAGATTCTTTTTAAGTCTCTGAGTCTCAATTTTCAGATCTGTAAAATGAGAAGTAAGCGTCACCTACTGCTGAGAATGAAATGAGACGCATCACATGGGAACACCAAATGCACTACCAAACATGCTACCATCGTTATTGCCTTCTTATTGCTAGTCTAAAACCTAAATACATGTGCTCATCTACCTCTAAAACTTCTGATAACTTCCTGCTCATTCCTGGAACAAAAAATGACCTGTACCATGTCTGACAGTTTTAGTGACCTGAACCTGAGTCATGCATTTGCCTCCCACCAAGGCACATTAATTATGCTCCTGGCACACTTTCCTATAATATCACGTGTCCTTTCTCTCTCATGTCACATCTCACATAAGCAACATGTAAGACGCAGTTAGTGCACATATAAAAAATTGATAGAGCCATTCTCTTCTGCAATAAAGACAGCTTCCAGAGGCAGGTGCCATGATATTTATCTGTTTATCCCCCATTCTTAGCTCATAATAAATGCACAATAAATTCATATTTCTTAATGAATGAAATGTCACCTATTTCCCAGGGAGTGTGTTAATGATGCTGGAACTCAACCTTGGAATCTTAGAGTTAAACCAGACCACTGTAAGCGTGGTGTATAAGTACTTAACCAGGAGTCAGTATTTCTTTGTCCCATTTTGGTTCTGCTGCTTATTTCACACAACTGTGGGCAGGTCACCTAGCTTCTGTAGGTTGCAGGTGACTAATATGCAATAATGGCATTATACTAGATCAGAGTTGGTGAACGGTTTAAAGTCTGTGTAAACATTCATTTATTTTCATTTCTGTGTTGGGAATGAATTCTGATCCCAGGTTTTGCTATTTGGAAAGAGTACTGAGGACAAATATTGGAGTCTTTCCTGTGAATGGCAGGGCAGAGTAACAGTACCACATATTTGCAATCCTGCATCCATCTTTCTATTTCAATAAGCTACACTATATTTCTAATCTTTAACTGTTTCCTTGAAAGACGAAAACACTTGTACTCAGAAAGCTTGAATGGCTTGGCCAAGGTAGCACATGTAGGAATTTCAATGTGGAATGTTTCTAGGTAGAAAGAGTTTTCTTTCCCCCTAATATGGATAGCTATCTGTACACTTCCATACTGCACGCTACAAATAAAAAGAGCATAAACATAATTAGAAATGCTCTTAAGAATATTTTAAAACAGATTAGTTAATTTGAAAACAAAGATAACGAGAGGAGAGTAGGAAGGAAAGGTGATTCAAATTGGCCACGTGGATACATTTTAAAGTACAGCTTCCTGCAGGTTGACAAGAGGCAGAGGCACAAATAAAGAGATAGCTCCCCAGCTATCACTCCAAGACGCTTCTCTCTGCCTTGGATTTGGAGTTTGTAGCTGCTTAGCTATGAATCAGCAGCACCATCTAGAGGTCTGACACAATCCTGCACATGGAAGAAACAAAAGAATCGGAGCCCACCCGTTTAATTTAAGCAATGGAATTAAAAAAAAAAAAAAAATTCCTTCATTTTCAATATATAACTCCTTACAGAATTCCTGAGAAAGGAATGGCTCCCCATTCCCATTAAAAGACAACTACAGAGTTCACCACTGAGCACATTCAAAACCCCACTTCAGAAGCTAAACCTTACCTCTACAAATTCCCTACAGAGAGGAAAGTCACTGATTTTCACATCAGTTAATTCATTCCACACACTTTACTGGATACCTGTCATGCCTCAGGCTTTGTGCTAGGCACAAGGGGATGGAGACAAGAATACATTACTGGCTGTCCCTCTATCCCCTCACCCACATATCCACACCTAACCATATACATTAATCTCCATCTGCCTTTATTCTTTTAAACATTTTTCTGGGCAGTTAGAGTAGAAATATTTCAAAGCAACCATTACATTTTTTTAAAAGAAAAAAACACTTGTTCTTTGTAAAACCATCAAAATGTTTTAGATGGAATCATAGATTCAAAGAAAATTAGAGCTACAGGGGATTTTACAGTGGTAGAGCAGTCATTATCAAACTTTGGTGCACATGAGAATTACTTGCTATACTTTTTATTATAATACAGAGTATCAAACTCCAAGCCCCAGACATTCTAATACTATAGATGTGTGATATCACCCAAGAATATGGTTATATTTTAATGCTTTTCTCTGGTCTGGTTGTCTTGATGGAAGTGAGCAAGAAATAGGGCTTTGGCAGGGGATTGTTCTAGTTTTGACTCAACAGAGGATCTAATCCTGGATCATAAATTACCTGTGACTATTCTCTGATACAATTACCTCATTTGTTTAACTGCCTTTGTTTAATTTTTAGACCAGATAATAGCTAAGGACCTCACCAATGTTATATTCCCATAGTTTCAAAGGTTAAACTTTCCAATCCTTTCACTTTATGTACAAGTAATGAGTTCTAAGTGTCATTACTTGGTGAAGGCCACATAAATAATTAGAATAATTTAAAGGATCATTGTATTAAATTATTGGCTTCTACATTTAATATTTTTTGAACTCAGTTTTACTTATATAAAAATACAAAGAGTAAGAATGTCTGTGTAGTGAGCCCCTTGTCAGATTTAACTGGGAATCCATTATATTAGCAAACTCACAGCTGCGAGGCTGTGTGGGTGCAAGGAAGCTGAAAATTAGAAACTTGAGTGGATTTCAATACCTAATTCCACACCAAACATAGGCAAATTTGAGCTGAATAAAAATATTCTTCTATGTTGAAAGCGATTTAGATTTCACTCTTTCTCATTTCAACAGCTCCTGTTTTGAAAGATGCCCAAATGTAAATCTGTGAGACAGAAAGAACTGAGCTTATCAAAACAACTCTTGTACAACACCCATGAGAGTATGAAGCTTGCTTACTAAATATCTTTCATATATCTTCTCTTCTCAGTTCCTACTTTAATTCTCATGGATAAAGACCTCACAATATCTGTTGAACTATTAAACTAGCCTTCTAATGAATTACCCTCCTGACATTCTCACTCTCCAAATACCCCCAATATAACTTTTATATCTCCACCAGGGTGCTCGTTCTAAAATGTCAATATGAGTGGGTCCCTTGTTTAAAATCTTCCAACAAGGACACATTGAGTTAAGACCCAGGTCCAAATTTGTAGCATTCATTTGTGAGCTGCTTCATGACTGGTTCAGCGATTTCACCTCTAAACTCAAACTTCAGCCATGCTGAATTTCCCAACTCCAAACAATGCCTAGACATTTCCATAGCTCTGCACCTCGATGTTTTATATTGTTGGGTTGTGTTTTTTACTATTACCAGGGTAATTCAGCTGAGATTTTACCTGCCTTCTGGAAAGGCATTCTCAACATCCCTAGCTATGTTAGATGCCCCTTCTCTTGGGTTTTATGAACCTTAAACATTTTACCACCAGAGCAGCATAGCTTACAAGAAGGAAATATAAGATGTGGGGCTTAAACCTAGCAGCCTTAAAAACTACCAAGTTTTATGTTTATTTGTCACTATCATTAGAATGTGAATTCCTAAAAGGCAGAGAATACAATTCATTTTATAGTTCCTGATTTTAATCTCAGTAATTTCATCTTGAATCACTTCACAAATGCTCCCATTCCACTCTGTTTATCCAAGCACTAATAAGTCTCAAACAATTGAGATGATTTTCTGTAGGATCAACTTTTTAATCAAATATTTGATCCACAGCTGTTATTTATAATTATTCTTAAAAATTTGTGTCCTGACAATAAAAATGAAGGGAAAAAAATCAGGGAAATATTGGAATTGCAATGGGAGAGAAAGACTTTAATTCTCAAAGATATAGAATTAGTACTTTATTGTTTAAATATTAGCCATTTTTAAAAATTTGAACTCTTAAAATATACTTAAAAAGATTGGTTACCAACTTTTATCTTTATCACCATAATTTGGGACCACTGAGAAATTAGCATCTTGCAGATTGCATTAAGGCTCACTTGTTAGCATGTTTGGATGATATCGGGCAGCCAAAACCAGCCAGAATATTATTATAGTTTTATTTCTGCACATCATGTGATAGGTAGAGCCAGTATTTCATCAGCTAATATAAGTCCTCTTTCATATGCAGCTCAGTGAAACAGAAGCAACCATATATGGGAAATCCCGTCATTCAACACCAATGTGAATAGCACATATGGTGCAAAACATGGGCTTCCAGTTGCCCCTTCTTTGATAGGTTTGAAAAGAACACAAGGCTAGTAGTTCCTCATTTTCTTTGACTCAAATTTGATAACATTGTATGCTCTATATTCTTCAGTTTCTGGTTGATTGTGAATTTGAAAATGTTAGTTAACATTTTCTAATTTTTCTCTCATTCTTCCTAATCCTCATCCCACAATTCACTATCACATTTCTCAGTCTTTCACTTCTCTTCTCCTGCCTTTGTCATGCTGAAAGCTGTTACTGAAATAATCCCTTCGTCAGAGGCTCCTGACAAATGACTACAGTATTCATAGACAAGCAATTTGGCAATATGCATGAAAATATTATGTTCATAAACTTTTTATCAGTACTCCATATTCTCAGGAATCTCTTCCATTGTGATAATATGAATACAAAAAAGCTTTGAATAAAAAGATGTTTATGGCTGCTTAAATTATAATACATTTTAATATATAAATTGAAAAAATAAAAAAGTCAATTGTCAAACTAAATCATCATCAATCCTCAGGACAGAGTGTTTTAAAGTTAATAAAATGTTGTCTATGGAAAATTTGTCTTAAATATGGACAAACACTAATGTGGAAAAAAGAACAACAGATGTGGGTATATTCATTTAAAAGGAATAGAAAGTATATATACATAAATATAGAAAAATAAATAGAATAAATAAAGAGATCTAAAAAAATACAGTGAAATGTTGAGAAATGTAACAATGCTTACCTATGGATATTTGATGAATGATATTGCTTTCCTTCTATAATTTTTCCCAAATTTTCTATAATGAATATTCATTATTCTTATAATTATAGAAAGGGAGAAGAGAAAACCTGATTATGAAACTAAGACACAGAATATGAGACACCTTGTTATTGTAATGTCAGAACACTCAAAATAATGCCACATACATTTTTCTAGAAGAATTTTAGGATTCTATCTATATATCTGTATAACATTTATATATGTAGATCCAACCATACTTCTCATACTTGTTTTCTGTTTCAATTAATATGCCACCAATCTTGCCTTTTGCTAAAACACGAGTTACTTTCTTGGATTGATGAATGAAGTGTTAATTGTTCTTAGAGAATATTTAGGACATGCCATATCACAGTGAAAGAGACTAAACTCTGGAATAAGGTGAACCTGAACCTCTGCCATTTATAAAGGTGTTTTTACACAACTTGTTTCATCTATCAGAACCAGAAGTCACTCAATTAAAAACACAGTAATGCATTATCTCTCATAGCACTGTAAAGTTTAAAAGCGTAAACACAGGTAAAATTGCCTGGCATGGAGTAGGTATTGCATCAATCAATACCCCTTATATCCCCTTGCTCTTTTAGTACCCTGATGTCAGGAATGTATAAATGGGGTTATTCATGGATTTTCTTTTTTTCCCCTGAATTCAGGATGATAATGCAGGCCTGAAATATCCCAACAGGTATATTACAGAATCCTGCAAAATGAGAAAAGAGATACATGGCAATAAAACAGAAAAAAGGGAGTGATGGAGTTATAAACACCTTGCTACTGTATAGAGAGAGCACTCAAAATAATGTTCCGTTCATCATTTATTTTCATCCTTATAACAGAATTCTTATAAAGAAAGCAAGAGGGTATACAAATGCCTATTTTCACAAGGACAACATCCTAACTGATTTACTGAGGACTCACAAGCTGGGTGTGGTGGTGGTAAGAGTATCTCTATTAGTCGTAGTATAAT
>PVKH010016142.1:0-15838 GCA_004027955.1 Chaetophractus vellerosus
GCAGGCCTTGGACCTGGTAAGTAATGAAAACATTCTTGGGGGCCGGGTGTAGCCCAGTGGATAGGGTGCCGGTTTACCACATGGGAGGCTCCGGGTTCGGTTCCTGGGGGCCTCTCCCAGCGGGCAGACCGCCTTGAGAGGGCAAGCCGCCGTGGGCAGGGCAAGTCGCCCGCAAACAGAGCAGAGCTGCCCACGAGCAGAGCAGAGCCGCCTGCGAGTGGGGCAAGCCACCTGCACAGTGAGCTGACTCGGCGTGTCGCCGCAATGGAGGGACACAAAGTAGACACAGAAGAATGCAAAAATGAACACAGCAAGAACAAGCAGAAAGAGGGGATATGTAACAAAACAAACAAACAAACAAAAAGACATTCTTGTAAATATTTTATGTAATCCTGAAAAGATTGCAGTCTAAGTTTTAGTTTTAGATAAAGACTCCACATTGTGTGCATTGCTGTTTTAAATTTTTTGCCAAATTTATATTAAAGGCTTTGGAAACAAATTTACGTTCACTTCAAATATATATGCATAAATATGTATCATATAATTTTGGGAAGAGAGGGCTGATGCATCTACTTCCAAGTTGATTATAGACATTCTTAAGAGTTCTTATTGGTAGACATTATATTTTTCTAATAATACTGAGACACTAGGCAGACTAAATGTAAATTATTTATTTTTATATTCAAATTAAATATTGATTTCTGCAGTTGGCAACATTTCATATTACCTCCAAGCATAACTATATTTTGGGTCCAATTTTTAAAATAATCTGACTCATCACAATCTCAAACCAGTATATTTGGGGCTTTTATTGATGTGACAAGTGATTTGACTAGAAATAAACACCACATCTGATTAAAAATGAATGCATAACATCCAGTTTACATCCCTCTGCAAATGAGTACATAACCAGATAAATCAAATCTATCATTGAATTGAAATGCTATTATAAAAATTCTGTCAAATTGTCCAATTCAGTTGTATTCAGTGATGTTGTTAATGGATATTGCCAATAAATTTGAAGTCATAATTTATGTTTAATTCTCTTCTCTAATATCTCCCATGAGGAAGTTGCTTTGTTGGTGGCAATTAAACATTATTCACATCTCCAGAAGAATTAGTTCAGCATGGTGATGTGTGATAGTAAAGTTTAAATTTCCAACATTTCATAATAGTTTTTCATAATCATCTGACAACCTAGTTAGTACCACTAACATATTTTCTCTTCTGTAAACCTAACAGGTGTTTAGTGGATTTTCTTCACTGTTGCAAATCAGTACTGATTCCAACTGGACATTTTCCATTCAATAGATGGACCTTTTTCATACATGTAGATATCCTGCACCTGTTCAAATAATATCAGCTCCAAACCTGTCTTCTTGGTCGATGCTGACTGTTCTGCTCTTGACACCTGGACCATCCGATCCACATCACTGTCTGTATAGAACAGATTTATTATGCATATACTATTGCACCTGTCTCAAATTATCTAAATCTGTCTCTGTCTGGCACACTGTCAGTATGAGTGGTAATGTGGAGGAATAAGTTGACCAATAGTGAATCATATCTCTGCTTCATGACAGAATGATACATCACTTCTCTAAAAACTTCATCAAACTAAATCCTAAGTATTTTACCATTTGAAATAATCTTGAACTGAAGATTTAATAACTGATACTTTCTAATTTTCAGAATAAAAGCATTGGAATTTAAGAGTCAGAAAATCACAAAAGAATGTGTTCATTATATATTTTCAGGGTAAACTGAACTTTTAGTAAACATATATTAAGGAAGTCAAAACTTAACCTTCTGAAAAGAAACATTTCTTTTATATGATCTATGAAAAATTAATCCCCCCTGGGAAAGGAGGAATGGGGTAGATAGGCCAGCATAAAAAGAAGAGGAAGGAGTTCCTACTTCTGTTAGAAAATGACATGTGTAGTTGATAGGTTTGTTTTTCTCAGTGGGAAACTGAAAATGACAAAAACCTGTCTTATCACACTATTGGGTGATTCCTTCCTTTGCTAGGGAGATTTATGGGGGATTGAAAAGAAACATGTTACCTGTATTTTCATCTTTCCTGCAAGTTAAAAGATATATAATGTCAATAATGAGCAACACACCCAAAAAAGATAAAAAAGTTCCCACTTGTTATCCTCACAAAACTATTTTATAAAAATAGAGGTATTCCATAATGCAACCAATTGAGTTACAGATTCAAGAAGATAATAGCAGGATAATTGTTTCAAATCTCACAAATTTCTTCTTTAAAACTAGACAAAGTAACTAGATGGGGAAAAATTAAGAATGAAAACATCAATAGAACTAGTTGGCAGGTGACAACCAGAAATCCTAAAATATAGGTGGACTAGGGTCAGCAGCTTTGTAGAATAATAGTTATCAATAAAAAGGGATATTGACAAATTCAATTAAAGAAAGATTCCAATATCATCATGTGATGGTCAGAATTTTGAGAAATGCAGAAAAAGATTATGTTCTTAAACTACTTCATTCCTGTGGCTGTGGGACCCTTTGATTGCATTAAATTCATCTAAGGGGCTTTGATTAGATTACTTGATAAGATCTAGTTAGTGCTTTTGCTTGGACTACTTCAGTGAGGCATGAGCCAAGTTGGGTCTCTATACTCTTCCTGGGTCTGATAAAAAGGGATACAGAAAGAGAAACACATACACAGACAAACGAAGCTGCCATTTTTGATCCTGCCACAGGAAAGAGGACTGGAGGATCACCAGCAGCAAAAGTGTATGCACAAAGCCCCCAAGACTCTGGGACCACGGAGCTGCTCAAAGCTAAAGAAATGAGCCATAGGCCTGATAGACCACAGCTGAACTTGGAAAGAAACTGGAGCAGATGAGAGTAAGGAAGGAGGCCTGGAAAGAGACAAACTATCCCTGGTTGCCCACAGCTGAGCTCTGGGAGATGGTAAATTCCGGAGGGGAAGGCAGGGACCTCTGCAGAGATAGGTGGCCTTCTTTTCCAGGTGGCAGGACCCAGGATCACCAGCAGCTGACTTTGATGAGAAAGAATTTCTGATTGTGCTTTGATTTTCTTTCAAATAAGAATTTAAAGCAGATGAAAAGATAAACAAAAACATCCTAAAAAAAGAAATGTATATTTTACTTATATTACAGAAAAGGATTGATGACATAACAAAAAGATCTCCTGTTAAATCAAGAAGAAACAGAACAATCTGATAGGTGAAAAACATACAGTTTATAGAGAAAGAATTGCAAATGTCCCTGAACATACAAAAAGGTACTCAACCTCATCCGCAATACAATACATGAAAATTAACACTGTGCTATGACAACATTTCTCATCCATCACAGTATAAAAATCCATTTGTATGACCAGATACTCTTTTGAAAATGTTTTGAGAATATGGTGGGCATACAAAACTGTGCAACCTCTTTGTAGGGGAATTTGACAAATTACATATCCATTTACTCTTTGGGAAGGTGACACCATTTATAGGAATCTAAGCATGCACTGGCAGAAATATAAAATTAGAAATTAGAATATGCTAGGCTTGAAGGGAAACTTCCTCAACATTAGAAATATCTGGCACATTTTCAAACCTTCAGCTGAGAGTTAGGTCTGCTAATTTGAGGTGGAGTACAGTGTTCAAAATGAGCAGCAAATTCAAGTATATGGGGTAGCCTGGTGATCCTCAGAATCTTAGATGATTCAATAGCACTGGAATTGTTTACCATAGAGTGGAGAGTCCTTAACATCCTAGATTTCCTGAGGTAGACGTCTCTGGTAGACGTTCTGCAATAGAAAAGTAGGGGACACTTTCAGTTCCATAATTCATTCTTTGAAGCAGAACAAAACCATTCCTGGTGCACTTGATTTTGATGCATCTTGATGGCTTTAGACTAAACTATGACAATGAAGAGTTCAAAATCACTTCCCTGTGGTTTAGAGTACAGAAAGAGTGTACAAAGGGTGTAGGGAAAATATAAAAGAACTGAAAATCATACCTGTTCATGAAAGTTAATTTTTTCAAGCCTAGAAAAAGTTCTGATAACTAATAAAAGGGAAAAAAATAATTGATGACTGTATTAGTCAGCCAAATGGGTGCTGATGCAAGATACCAGAAATCTGTTGGCTTTTATAAAGGGTATTTATTTGAAGTAGAAGCTTACAGTTACCATGCCATAAAGCATAAGTTACTTCCATCACCAAAGTCTGTTACCACATGTTAGAGCAAGATGGTTGCCAAGAGTTTGGGCTTCCTGGTTTCCTCTCTTCCAGGGGCTTGTTTCTGTCTGGGCTTAGCTGCTCTGCTCCTCTGTGTGCTTACTTTTCGGGGCTCCAGAATTAAAATTCCAATGAACTCTTCTGTCATGTCATTTTCTCTGTGACTCCCCGCCCACCAAGTGGGCAGGGACTCAACATTCTACTGACATGGCTCAATCAAAGCCCTAATCATAATTTAATCACGTCCAGAGGAAAAGACCAGTTTTTACAAACATAATCCAATATTTCTTTTTGGAATTCATAAATAATATCAAACTGCCACAATGACTTTCATCTCGTCTATGATTGCTGGTTTCACCTTACCTTCATTTAATGGAAGATGTTGAAACTCTTGCCTAAACATCTAAACCCAAATTCCTTTTCTACAAATTTGCAATCTTAAGTTTTATACCCTGGAACTTGATAATATTATCCAGACTCTGTAATTTATACATGAGGCATAATTTTTTTTGCTACAGGCAAATATGAAATGTTCTATAAAGAATGTAAATAAATGTATTAATGTTGTATACAAGATATGTGTTTCTTGGTAACTGGTATTTCTTTTTGGTGAATTTTCTGTTTTGTCTTTTAGGGCTCACCATACATTCAAATTAACGTGGAATTCATATTTAATCTTCATAAATACACTTTCAAATCTAACATTTAGATCTTAAGCATTGTACTATTAGATTCTACTTGATTAAGTATTTAATTTTAAATATAAAGTTTTTTCCAACTTAGGAAAATGGAAAATAGTTAAAATTTTATTGGAATCCAGATTCAGTGAATAGAATGTTGGAATGTCTGTCTTTTGAATTCATTAGGGACTGGAATGAAACAACTTTAAATCAGAAATTATATGTTTATAAACTTTGTTCTATAAATTTTTACCAAGGGAGAGGATATTTTCTGTTTTTATGTTCATTTTGTTTGAAGAAAATGTTCTGATTCATACCTTTTTTTGTCTCTCAAGAACTTCAATCAGACTTTTCTGGAGACAATGATTTTGCCATTTGACTAGATCATCAAAAAAGGGATGTTTGCATTTTTAAAAAGGCTTAAAAGCATTTAGGCATCAGCTATTTTATCTAAAATTAATTTAGCACTGAGAATTTCTTGCAGTATTATTTCAGCAATGATTTATAATGGCTGTGATTATTAGAAAGAAATAAAGGAAGGAATGAAGGAAGGAAGGAGGGAAAGAAGGAGGAAGGAAGGAAGGAAGAAAAAGGAAGAAAGTCTTGGTTTTGAAAGGATGCCCTTAACCATATGGTGCATGTAATGGGGCTGAAGTGGGGGTCAATTATTTCATATCAAACTAGGTGAAAGCCCTTAGGCATCACATTTATGAATTTTTATGGATTTTAGGCTAAGGCACAAAACTAAACTATACTAAAATAAAAGGCATAATAAGCAACTGTTTCATATATCATGTTATCAAGTATCTTGGAATTGAGGTCAAGAGGTCCATTTTAATAACCAAATATTTTTGAGTGACCACTCCATACAGGGCATATTCAATAAATTGAGGATACAGGAAACTATGACCCCAAATTCCTTTCCTCCAGGAATCTTTACCCTTTCCTCCCAGCACAGGTTCCATGCCCACCCTGTATGTGTACATCCATCTACATATACATCTATGTATCTAAGAGTGAAAGAGGGAGAGAGAGGAAGAGGTGCTAGCCCAGTAATAAATACCAATCAGGACTATAGAAATAGCCACAGACTGACTGGGTATGCTAAGAACCAAGTGCTTTGTTTCTTAGTTGAATGAAGCAGGTGCTTTCCTTGTATTTTCTGAATTTGAATGCATGCTCAATATTTTCTAAGGCAGTATAGCAAGAATGAAGAAAAATAAGTATAGAAAAGGATGATATCCAGAAATTATAAATAGGGTGTGCAAAACTGTAAAGCTTTCTGCATACTCACTGTGAAAATGTCCTCTAATGAAATATACAATAAGTAAATTATTGGAAGTAATGCCACTGATCATAAAGATATCATTTCAATGTGTGTGAGTTTCTGCTTATGAAACACAAAGGAATATCCTGAAGTCTCTATACATTCTTTGATTGTGTCCATACAAGTTAAATATATTAGCCATATAATAATTGCCAAACTGTGGTGACCCTTATAGGATGGGAGAAGTCATGTTATAACCATACTTCAAATATTTTCTGGGAATGTGATTTCTCTTATTTAGTAAAACATCCTTTGCTACTTATAAAGGCCTAAATGACAGACCTTACAATTTGGATAAAACTGGTTGAAAGATAACTCTAAATTCATCTATGAAAATATCTGTCACTTGAGAAGAAAAAGGACAGTGAGATAGCCAACAAACAATTTCTGTCTTGATAAAAATAAAATGAGTATGAAGAAGATTTGTAGGAACTGCACAAAAAGGATAGACATGAAGTCCCAGGTTGGACAATTAATCAGAAGGAACAAAAATTTTAATGCCTGAAGTGATACAAAATGTGACATCAACATACTTTTACTGTTCAGAAAACCCAAAGCAACATTGTCAAACAAGAATTAGCTTGTAGAATACTAATTACAAGAAACATTTCAAAGAACATTCTACTAAGACCTGAGAGAGAACAAATGCTTGATTACATTAAATAGTGTCAGGAATTAATTTATTTAATAATCCTAATTAACTTTTTTAGAATTGACTGATTCTTATCTTCTAATTTTAATATAAATTACACCTTAAGATTGACTATTAAATTATATTTTTGATGCACTGATCCAAACTATTTATTTAATATGGGAGTAGTATATCTCTTCTATATTTTTTTAGTAATTTTGTATTTAATTGGAAAAACTGTAATGACATTTTCATGTGCAATTATTTCCTTTTTAAAAATATTCACACCTTCTCCCAGAAAATTCTGTAATTGGCATAACCATTTGATAAATTCTGGAAATACAAACATATTATCTATGGGAAATGAATCAATGAATTAAAATACTGTCATACACATCAAAACCATCTTATCTAGATAAAAAAGGTGGACTAATTCATAGCTACATGCACCTTTCCTTGTATTGCTGGGGCTCCATAGGGCACTCGATAGGGTACTAGTTGGTGATGGAAATGTTTTATATCACATTTTCCAATATAGTAGTCACTAGTTGCATGGGATTGTTGAGCATTAAATATGTGGCTAAGGGAACTGATGGACTACATTTTAAATTTTATTTGTTTAATTTATATTTAAATAACAAAGACACCTGTCTGTTGTTTTAGTTTGCTAAAGACTGCCAATGCAAATACCAGAAATGGGCTGGGTTTTACAATTGGGATTTATTAGGTTAAAAAGCTTACAGTTCTGAGGCTGTGGAAAAGTCCAAATCAAGGCATCATCAGAGAGGCTGTCTCACCAAATGTCAGCTGCTGGTGATCCTGGACTCCTGCCATCTAGCAAGGCAAAATGGTGGCCAGCCTCTGCCTTACCCTTGAGACTTACTTTCTCCCTGAGCTTAGCTCAAGCACATGGCTCATCTCTCTCCTTTTCTCTGAATCTCATTGTTTCAGCTTTGAGCTACTTTGCTGATTCTAACCTCCAGTGGCTCTTTCATTATTTCAGGGTTTCTCTATCTTTCTGTGCCTGCAAGTGATCCTGGAGTCCTCTCCTACATGGCAGGGTAAAATGGCAGCTCTTTCTCTATGTTTCTCCTGTTTATAAAATGCTCCAGCAAGAGAGTGGAGACCCACCATGGATCATGCCTCACTAAATTACTCCAATCAAAGGAGTAATTTGAATTCAACTGAATTCAATCCAATCAAAGGCTCCTACAATCTAATCAAAGGCCCTTAACTGAAATAATCTAATCAAAGTGATCTAATTAAAAGGTCCCTTAACTGAATCTAACCAAAAGTTCCCACCACAACAATAGGTTTATAGGCAAAAGAATTTTCTTGCGTTAAGAACAGGATTTTCTATTATCCACAAAAGGCTCAAACTAGGACACCCGTCTTAGCCTAAACTCCCTGAAAATCAGAGCCAGAGACAATGACTTACATACAGGTAACTTATTTGGGAATGTGCCTGTGGGAGCAGGAGAGAAGGACAGAAGAAGTGAAATAGGGAAAAAGGGAAAGTTAATATAAAGATGTGTTATCTAGTTGGTCACTGATTCTAGAAATGGATACTCAGTTTTTCAGGACTTGTGATGAGCTTTTTGAGATTTATTTCAAAACTAGCCACCCAGAATATTAAAAGGAGAGCATTTATCTCTTAGTTTTCATTCTCCATTGATCAAGGGCTTCAAAGACATTAACTCTCAATTTGTGGTCAAGTATGCATGAGGACCAAGAGTGTTCTGTGGACATTCCTCACAGGAGCATTATAGAAAAAACAAAATAAGAAGCAAAGTAAGGATGCGACTGAGACAGGCACTTGGGTAAAGTTGGTGGAAGCCTTTGTGAATCTGGTCACCGTAGGTCTGCAGTGGTATAAGTTAGAGAGCTGGCTGAGGAGTTTGCTAAGCTATCAGTATAAACTATAAGATATGTGAAGAGACATGGTCTCTGGCCTTGTGGAACTTACAATCAATTAGAGTATATAAGAATATAAAAAGTAGGCAAAAACTGAAAAAATGATTAGGAATTTTAACAAGTGCTATAGCAAGAATAAACAAGGTGTGTGGCTAGAGCACAGGAGGATGATAGTTAATTTGATAGAGTGATTGCTGACAGCCTCTCTAAAGAAGATACTATTAAAGCTAAAATATGAAGGATGAGGAGAAAGCCAGGGGAGAAACTGTACAATTGATCAATAAAAACATTAAAGAGACCATGTTTTTAAATTACCCCTTTCAGAGTTTTCTTCAAAAAAGAATTCCTCAGACATTCAGCAAACAGATTCTGACTTATTATGGCCATCTCATCAATTCCACTAAGAGTGTTGCCAAGAGGAATGATACTTGGTCGATTTACTCAATTGTTAAATCTATTTCAATACTCTGATTTTCAGTGGTAGGCAATAACCGAGGAGTTACTTTTTTTAATGATAATAAACGCACCCATTACTGAAAAATACAAATAGGTGAAGCTAAAAATTTTGCTTTCCACACAGGTGGCAGGAAGCATCTTTAAAATGGTAAAAACAGGGGCCGGTTATAGCTCAATTGGTAGAGCGCCAGTTTACCATGTGGGAGGCCCTGGGTTCAGTTCCCGAGGCCTCCTTGAGTGGGCAGACTGCCTTGAAAAGGCAAGCTGCCATAACAGGGCAAAGCCGCCATGGGCAGGGCAAGTCCCCGTGAGCAGGACAAGCTGCCCGCAAGCAGGCAAGGCCGCCGCTGCGCGGTGAGCTGACTCAGTGGGTCGCCGCAACAGGAGACAAGCAGACCCAGAAGAATGCAAAAATCAACACAGTGAGAACAAGCAGAAAGGGGTGTGGGGGGGATATATAATATTGAAAAAAAAAAAGGTAAAAACAAACAAAAATACACGAAAGCAGAAAGGAAGGAAAAAAAGCACACTAAAGCAAAACAGTTATTAAACTTAACCTGATATAACAGAGAAATGAAACTGGAGTGGGGGGCTTATTTGATGACTGAAGCATCAAGATTTGACAGGTTTTAAAATTGAATCTGACAGCAATGGTATAACATTACTGAATTTTGGTAGCTAAATTATTTTGATTTGCCTTAAAACTGTAGATTACCTTTATTTTCTAATATCTCAATATGGAAGATTTAATACATGTACTCGTGGTTATTAAATTTAAGGTATGATACAGAATGCATGAGTCAACTAGATTAAGCACAACTTGCCAAAGGATAAATCATAAATTTAGCTTTCAGCTTTCCAAAAGAAAAAAGGGCATGTGACCTTGGTTTCTTCCCAATCTGCCCCCAACTCATGGAATATTCTATTTTGCCAGAATTGCCTTCAAATATTTGCATACAATTAGCTAACTACCTAACTTAAATTTGAAGCAAAATTTAATTTTGTACTCTCATTTTCGTCCTGTAGTATTCACTTTTTAACAAACACAAATACCACATAAAATTATCTATTAATTTATATAATCCTCACATCTCCATGAAGTAGACACCATTTTTATCTTAACTGAGGCAAAGAGAGATTCAATAACTTCTCTATATTATTCCCAGCCCCCATCATTGGAGACCTTAGAAATCCTTAGAGTATCTAACAGAAAGCAGGAGCTTATAGTAACTGATAGTAACTCGTTGACTGAGCTACTCACTTTCATGTGTGTCAGTCTAAAGTTTAATGAAAGACTCATAATGTTAGCTCCCTTCCACACTACCCCCAAGCAAAACCTATTCTTTTCCAATTCTTCTCCATCTCACATTTTGGTCATAGCATGGATAAATGCTCATTTCTTCAAGCCAAAAGTCAAAGAGTCATCCTTCAGTATTTCCCAGTTCTCATATTCTACTTCTAATCTGTCACAAGGTCGGTAGTTTTTTTTTCTAAAATATATTTCAAATCTGTTCCCTTCTCTCCATCTATATTACCACCATAGGTGGATCCAAAATCCTCAATCTCAAACAACAGCAAGAATCTTCTCATGCTATCCCTGCTTCAAAGTTTCTTTTCCTTTCTATTCTCCACAAACCACTACCAGACTTCCTTTCCTTTTTTGTAAAGAACAAAAACTAAATTTTGTAAATCCTGGTGTTCAGGGCAAACATTTTGTCATGGACAACTGTTTACTCAAAATTTCTTCTTTGATTTCTAAGAATCATTTCACATTAACATGTCAAAACCTAACAGTTGAGAGCTCTCAAAAACCTAATAAAGCATTTATTCTCAAATAACTTTCTCAGTAAAGGCTTTGACCACCACAATAAAAATTCCAAGCCATTCCCTCACAGAGTAATTTCATAGTCCCTTCCATGGTTTTATTTCTCTCCAAAGCATTTATCATCTATCAATATAGTAAATATTTTACTTATTTTTAAAATTTATTTTCTGCCTTCTTATATGTAAAATGTAAACTCCACAGAGTAGTTCTAGGCATATAACATTTGTTGAAAAATTGGAGGGGCCAACTCGATAGCCCAGTGGATAGGGCACTGGCATACCACATGGGAGGCCCCGGGTTCGATTCCCGGGGACCTCTCCTAGTGGGCAGACCACCTTGAGAATGGCAAGCCGCCATGGGCGGGCCAGAGCCACCGTGGGCAGGGCAAGAAGCTGCCATGGACATGGCAAGAGCCGCCACGGGCAGGGCAGGTCGCCCGCGGATGGAGCACAGCCAGCCACCCGCGAACTGAAAGCCGGCCGTGAACAGACGCAGAGACCGCCCACAAGCGGGGAAAGCTGCGCCTGTGCAGTGACCACTCTCGGTGCGTTGCCGCAGCGGGGGGAAGGGAAGATATGTAATAAAATAAATAAATCTTAAAAAAAAAAAAAAAGAGAAATTGGATGGAACATTCAACCAATCATGAATGGTCAATAAGATATCAAAATATTTTGTGCCCTTTCTCCTACTTCATCTGGTACCCTTCACTTTATTTCCTATAGTTGCCCAACATGCTACCTCTGCCTGTAACACTCTTCCCTCATGGTTCCTCACGACTGGATATTTTTCATCTCTCATGGCTCAAGTTAAAGGTTGCCATCTGTTTTAGTTTGCCAAAGGGCTGCCAATGCAAAGTACCAAAAATGGGTTGACTTTTATACAGGGGATTTATTTGCGGTAAAAGCTTATAGGTCCATGGCTGTGAAATATCTAAATCAAGGCACCATCAGAGGTCCTTTCTCACCAAAGTCAGCTACTGTTGATCCTATTGTCTGGCCATGTGGCAAATCAAGATGGCCACTGATCTCTGCTGAGGTCTCAGCCTTCCCCTCCAGGCTTACTGTCTCTAAGAGTCCAGCTCCTGGAGCTAATTTTTGAGAAACCAGTCATAGGGCTTGTCTCTTTCCAGGTCTCCTCAATCAGACTCAGCTGCTCTGCTTTCTTCCCAAGTTCCACTGCAAGCTATCAGATATATGGCTCATCTCTCCCTGGGCCTCAGCACTTTGAGCTTCTTGGGGGCTGCTCTCCTTGTGGCTCAACTATGAGCAAAACTGGACTTCTTTCTCTAACATGGCAGGATCAAATATGGCAGCTTCCTTTTTCTGCGTGTCTGTTTTTTATCAGACCAAGCAAGAGGATGGAGGCTTAACTGAGTCATCCATCACTGATGTTGTCCAATTGAAATGGTCTCACACCTACAGGAATGGATTAGTTTACAAATATAATTTATCTCTTTTTTGGGATTCATACAATAATTTCAAACTGTCATACCATCTCAGAGAAATCTTCCTAAACCATCCTATTTAAATTACTTAGCACCACTAATAATCCATAGCCAACATTTTACTTGTGTCCTAAAGAGAACTTATTAGAATATCAATTTTTTCTTTATTCCTGTACCTGATTCTTACCTCTCCTCCCAATGAAAAATGTGCACCTTAAGAACACATACTATTTAGCTTATCATTTTATCCTGAGTGCTTAACTTAGTCCCTGACATATTTTTGAAATATTATAGTTATCTCTGTATCACAGAATTATTGGAGACATCATTAAAACATTATTTATCTGTACTTATTTTTTCATATTCAACATATATTACTTATTTTCTTACTAAAAGATTTGAACATTTGCAAAGGAACCATGGCATTGATTATTATTTTAATTATTACATCCCTTATTTTGCTGAGCTTTCTTCATACTGTGTGATATTTAAAAATCAAGTGAAAATCAAATTTCTCAACAGGTGGTTCCTAGTACAATATGATAGATTCATATTCAGGCAGATACCAACCAGTAAGGTCATGGGGCATCAAAGCTCTACCCCACACATTTCTGACAGAAGCCTTGTGTTTTTTGTCCTAAATGTCATCAGTTGATGACATTTTTAAAACATTTATCATATTTTTATTTGTTCCCCACTCATTTATTTGATCTACTATAGCTTCCTCCAAACAATTCCACGCTCTGCTTTGGAAAGGGCTCTGCATCCTATGATTTGCCATGAGATTCCCAGGGCTATTTCACATTCCCAGGGGTGTGGCAGTGTTAATAGGAGGACTCCTGTTCCCTTTCCTAATCCTCTTCCTTTTACTCCCATTTTTCCTTATCTCTTGTTATCATAAGGTTTATTGTCTGGGGCCTTTCTTGTGAGTAGTAGAAATGAGACAACTCATTCAACAGTGTCCTGAAAAATCAAGGGACTACCTCTTTTGAGAACACAAATCACTTTAAAAAAAAACAATTCATTTCTCCTAGCAGGTCTCTTTTCAAATCTAATGTCACTGTTCCTTGCAAGTGTTCCTTATGACTCAAGATAATTGCTTTTCCTTGCACTACTTTCCATGAAATCCCATTGCTTAACTCTTCTATCTAATTCTCATTCCACACAGTTTTCTCCATGTGTACAGCTTGATGTGCCTACATATTTTTCAGACATATTTATTTGGAGAGCTCACTTAAACTTTGAATCAGATATGACAAGAGCATAATTCCCATTCATCTTCATTTGATTGTAAAAGTACAAAAAGACAAAGTGGTAAAAAGCTTGATTTTAGCAGTTAATTCTCTTCTTCACTACTACGTGGTAAAACAAACACTTTAGTGTATAACATGATATAAAAAATTAAATGATTTATTTAATTCATTTGATGTAATTATAAGAAAATATAAGAGGATTACCATTTAGTTGATTTTATATGCACATAAAAATTTAATACAAGTATTTTTCTACTGTTTTTCAAATAATAAAATGTTCCAGTTATGCTGTTCTTTACATACAAAACAAACCAAGAATTCACTATCAACATGCAGATTGAAATAATGTATTTAATATGTTGTGATAGACTTTTCTGAGTGTTAAATTCACTGAAATACTTGCATTATATTTTATTAACCCTAACAAGCATTTATTGAGAATCTACTGTAAGACAGGCACCAACCATTCTTGGTGGTAAGGCTACTGAGATGGGCAAGAGGCAGTATCTGTCATCAAAGTCATCACCAATAAGGTAGATAGATGTAAATAAACTAATTAGAATGTAACAGAAAAAATTCAAATATAAAAATTTGTAGATGGAATACTGATGGCATACAGTAAGGTATAGAATTGTGCTTGTTTGTGTGCATACATGCACATAAGTGTGTTTAATTTTTTTAATGTTAAAATTTTGAAATCACAGAAAGTGAAAACTAAATATTTCATACAAATTGTCTATGGATTAGCTATTCATTTTTTTCCAACATAATGTATGTTGGTCTTAAAGGAAGCAGACAAATATAGCAAGAAAACAATTGAAACAATGGATTCAAAATATTTAGATTTTAGTTCATTTGCTCATTCAATGTATTTATTGTACATTTGATTGTTTTATATTAAATTTATTTTGTATTTTACCTTCTAGGGAGTTGAGACAATATTTTAGCAGCAGGGATGCAAACTAAGCAAGATAAAACAGTCTTAAACTTCAATCATTACATTTTGACTCAAAATTATTTTATTTACTACCAATGCATATCACATAGTAAGGCACCTTGCAAAGACTCAGTGTATCAAAACCTGTGCATTGTATAATATTTTGTTTTACTTACTGGCTAACAAGTTAGCCTAATAGCTTCATAGATGCTGTCAGAGGATACTATACTCCTATATCAGAGACAAAGACTGTACTACTCATTGCACAACTAACCGTATAAGTTTCATGTCCACATTGGATCATTTGTTCCCCAAATCCTAAAAGGGGTTGATTCACGTGGATGCTGTGCACTGTGCTGAGAAACTCAAAAATTAGGACACCTGCAATCCTTTAAATGAGGTACTAACAAATTTGACCAACCTTGCCCCAGAAGGAAATTTTAGCCCTATCTTCCAAGGCCTTTAGCTACACAAATACCCTTCCAAATCATCCAGAACTAAAGCTGATATGAAACCTGCAGAAATACCATAGAGCATTGTCCCCTAATATAGTTTTTATAAATATATGCTTCCTGATATCAAGGAGCTCACAATATAATAAATGTGAATGGCATGTAAAATGAATATAAAATTATAACTATTTATTTGCCTGGTTTAGTAAATATTCATATCATTTGTGAATGTCAGCAGAAGATAAGTTGATTCTGGGAATAGAAAAAGAAAATGGGGGACATTTGTTTCATTTGTAGAGTTGTAATTGTAATTAATTAATTAATGTCAACATGTGGGTGAATTGTACTTTCAGAAATACAGTAAAAGTGAGTCATTCTTTGATGTGTAATGAGCATTGGGAAAGGTGAAAACTTACATGAACTTGTTTCTAATAAGGTGGGGAAATTTGTAAAGCTCATTTTTTAGAAATGAACTATAAAAGTATATATATATACACACATATGTATATATATTAAATATTTAGTCAAAACAAAGGTAAAGTATCCATATCTGTGGCTATTGAAATTTTGCAGACATACAAATTTTAAAACTTTTGATGTAATGAAAGGGGAGAAATAAAATAATGAACAAGTGAATGAATAATTTAAGTTTGTATAATTTTGTTGTTTTAATATCACTTCAGTATAAATATCTG
>PVKH010016143.1:0-15847 GCA_004027955.1 Chaetophractus vellerosus
AACAGCAAAAGAATTGGAAATGTTGGAATAGGAAAGTGCATATGATCGTCAGGATCAGGCAACCTTTCTTCTCAGAGCAGACTAATAGGATTTCAACGTAGTGTTATGCCTTCATAACACTACGCTGTGCTCCCTTGATGCACCCTCTTCACCCACAATCCGAAGATGCCTTGTGAGGGGTGGAAGTAAAGTTTTGGTACCATCACTCTACCATGTATATTCAGTTCTTTCTCTGTTTCTTCATAGTTTGTCCCCATTGTACTATTATGAATTAGAATTGGAAACATAAACTTAATTTACTGAGTTAATAGGCTGTATCGGAGTAAAATACAGCCTTTATTTAAATATATTTTGTGTAAATAATGAGCTCAAGGGAAGTACAGGTTACTTCTTGATTGTTCTAATATGTTAATTTTGAGAATTCATAACTGCTCTTCACTTTTGGCTTTATGGCCTGTTGTTTTTTTTGCTTTCTCTAATATAAGATAGTCTTCTTTCAGTCAATTTAGATACTCTTCTCAATAAATCCATTAATGCAAACTTCGAAGGATTTGTGATTTTATATTATCTAAATATATAATGTAGATGTCAGCAGTAAATTCTGCCAGAAATTAGGTAGTTGAAATCACATATCCACATATACACCAATATATAATATATAAAGATATATGTACTGAACTGTGAGTGACCGCTTATGTTTGTGGCCAGGCAGGCTTTGATTCATCTTTATTCCTGCTGTCTGTGACTAAATAGGATATTAGGCAATGGGGTGGGGAAGGGAGGCTTAGATGTCCTTTTCTCAGATGCTTTATTCAGTAAGCATAGAGTAGAAAGCATTTAGAGGATAACATGTTATCGTGTTTTGGAATATTTTGAAGTTACCAGAGTAGCCACTGCTCTTTCTGCACATGATTCCTTTCTTTAGATACATCCATTATCACGCTCTTTGTTACCCATCCAGGGAATGTGGTCATGGGAAAAGCAGTCACTGTGTGACCCTACTACATTGTGGTGTTGACTCAGTGTCATTTCCCTTTCACTGTCTAATCTAGATAGGTATGTTTGGCCATTTTTTAGTGGCCTAATTAATTCACTCAACAAACATGTCCTGAGAACCTACTATGTTTAACATACTGCATAAAGGCTTATTCGGTAAATCATCACTGTACTGGTTTTTCAAACAAAACATTCTGTACATTCTGGAGATTTCCAAGTCATTAGCATAGATAGGGCTAGAAATTATAATTCCTACACCTGTTTGGAGTCTGATTATCCTGTTACCCGTGTGACTTGGCCTATTGTAAGAGATGGTGCTTGGTTACATGTTTTGTATATAAGTTACTACATTTTGCTATAAAAGCACAAGTATAAGAACCTCAGGTTTTCCTTTCAGTATTCCCCTGTCCCTTTCTTCCCAGTACACTCTTATTCTCTTTGTCCAAAAACCCTTCTTCAGTTGGGCTGACCCAGACTGGGAAGGGTCCTCTTTGATCATAACAAAGCAAGGAATGTATAAAGGCAAACCATCCTCTGTGAAAGAGACTGTGGCTCTGGCTCTGCATATGGGGGTGTGTGAAGAGATGGGATCCAGAAGACAAATGGTGGGATATCTCCCCTGAGACCACAAGCAAGGATGAAAGACAGTTCACAAACAGTTAGGAGTTGTGCGTTGGAGGGGAGGGGGGCAAACTGGAACACTTCACACCTGGTGTTTCCTGTCCTCTCAGTGGGAGTGGGAGTGAAGAAAGGAGACATCTGGGTCTTGAAGAATATTGATGTTTTGGAGAAGCCATTGGGGGCTGGGTGACAAGAAATAAGGAAGAAAGGCAGAAACGGATCACAAAGACATCTTCTGCACATAGACTCCTGTAGAGAGAGGGTAGCTTTCCTCAACTTCTCTGTGCATTGTGGAATATTGGTAGTAAAGGCCTCTGGGTGTGCTGCTTCTGAGATGAAAAGTAAAGCTGAGAAACCTTATATGAGTAGACGTGAAACATACAAGCGAAGTGATCAGCTACTTCCAATACTGTTGCTGAGGTAAAGAATGCTGAGGTACATTCTGTTCTAGCAGTAGCTCTTCTTCTGAGGTATGTACTTTTCAGGCACTGGAAGATGGACCTTGAAGAATAAAAAAGAAATTTTTAAAAATCAAATTTTTGATCACTGGCTTGTTTATTTTCCTAGTAGGAAGACATTTTTGAGGCTTGGAAAATCCTAAGAACATTTGGCAAGGAGAGTCAGGTTTTATGGGAATAATATGTGACCTGTGGCTCCTCACTGTGGACTTACTTGTGGTGTGTGTGTATGTGTATAGGAAGGATTATATTTATATAAATACTGCATTTTTAAAATGAATGTTTATATGTATTTTTAAAGCCTAAACTGAGATGATTGTTCTGGATCATTATTAAGAATAATAAGAAATGTATGATCATCAGGCCATTATGACTGATAGGCAGAACTTTTCTGATCTTGATTGGGTACCCAGTCATTTAAAGACAAGTATTCCCTTCCAGTCACTTTTTTAAAAAAATTAAGAACATGTCATGTTTAAGTTATCTTTTTAATAGAGGTTTTGGATGATGAAGCACACCTTTTTTTAACATGAACTCCTGATAATTTCTGGTTTGAGAGTCCTATGGCCATCTTTCTGTCCCAAGCTTGTTACTCCAGCAGTCAAATCACAAAATGGCTTCCCCAAGAACAAGTGGCCATTAATGTGAACCACTTCTTAAGCATTTATTACTGATAACCTAGCATTTTATTTTTTGTGGATCCTCATAGTTTTCATGGTGTGACAAAACTTATGTGTTGATACTGAATATTTTATTGTTGCTCAACCTGTTGTATTGTCAGTGAAATAGAACAGAAAAGGTGACACTGGAGAAAACATTAAAGGTTTACCAAGAGGTGGTGGTGAGTTTGATATTACTTGCAGAGATGGTTTTGAACAATACTGCTAAGGAATAGGTCTAATGAGATTTGGGATGTTTTTAAAATTAGTCAGCATTAGTGTAATATTCTTTCAGGGAGCGTTTGTAATGCCCACAAGAATGTGTCGGTAGAAGGATCAAATTCCAGGCTAAACCTTCAGTTGCTTTCCGTAGTTGACATAACTCACACCTGTGTGTTCTCCTCTCTGACCTCAAAATTGTTTTGAAAAGCTTCTGACATCTGGTAGTGTGAAAAAGAGCAGGTTTTGATTTGTTTTCTGACAAGAAAGAAAAAATAAGTTCTAGATGTAGTGTTTTACCTATTTGTGATACATTAAGGGTCTTGATTTATCGTTTGCTTCTCATCAGTTGTTTAAGAAAATTCCTAAGTTTCCATGATGGATTTCATTTAACAATGCAGTGTTTTTCTTGAAGCATTTTAACATGGTGGAGATAGAAATATGTGTATGCATATATATTTACAGTTAGTTGCAAAATCGCACACATGGTCTGTTTTCTTGGTGGGGGAGTGGTCATCTAGAAATTTCTCTCCAAATAGTTCAATCTGTGATAAGAATAGTCCTGGAAAAGACAACTTAATGAATTCGACTTCATCTTTTACAGTGATATACTAACTTTCCTTGATAACATACATTTGCTTAGCATCGGTATTACCATAAATTTTGCCACTTAAGAGAAAATGTCTGTCAGATATCAGTAAATTTACTTTGAACTGTTTTACAGTAACTTCAATAACTGAGTCATTTGTCCTTTTTAAAAAATGATAAGGGGATATATTGAATGCTTTTATGTTTCAGCATCTCTGTAGTCCTAGATTGATTTTTATTAAATTCACAGATTTTTCTTTTCAAAATTAAGCTTCACTTGGTTTGGCATCTCCAGCTTATTCCTTGCAATCTATTTAATTGAGTAGCTTCTATTGTTTATCCTAAAATGCAGATAAATGGCTTTCAGCACAGTGTTTACAGTTTAATAGTTCCTGAAGTGACTCAACATTATCTGCTTGAGTCTACAAGTTATAACTAATGATCTTTCTGCTTATACTTTCCTCCTAGTGAGGAGACACTGAACTCTAAAGAGGCAAGAGCCTGGCACAGCGGGGGTGGGTGGATTGGTTGGGATGGCGCCTATTGGACAAAACTTTTTTTTCTTCTTGGTGTAAGTTGGGAAGAGAAATATGCCCTTTACCATGACTTTAGCATGCACACAGGCTGTCACAAAGTGTGTTTTTCTAAGGGGTAGGGTGAGGAATATTGTAGAGTGTAGCTACTAGAAGGATTTGGTTTGTTCCAGGTTGTCGAATAATGGTAGTTAGCACAATTTTAATATATTGTATTCTGGCTATTTGACTTGATAGAGAATGGGAGCCACCAAGACATTTTCATATTACTACCAAATAGCTACTGTGGTTTTTAATGATTAAAGTAAATATTTTTGCATGCCAACAAAGAAAGAAAATAAATTGTTAACTAAACATTTATTATAACAGGGGCTATTCTGAAAAAATCATGTTTCTTCTTTGAAAAAAAAAAAAACAAAATCTAGGAGGCTTCTCTCCTAGTGAGAATCAACAGGCCTGATGACCATAATAATTAAAATTGACAAGTTTTCCAACCTCTGTTTCCTTAAATAATAAGAATTGTCTCCCATATATTGAAAATTTTCCAGATTTTTAGGTGGAGATTGGGACATTCTCTAGGTAAACATACATATAGCTGAAGAACCAAATAATACCATTTTGGTGTAAAATATTTTGTTTGATCTCATATATTCTTTTTAAATATGGCAAGCTTTCTAATTGAAGTGGCCGTTTAAGGTAGCCACTATCTTTTGCCCCCGTATGAGTGTTCTGAGTGTTTGAGAACATTTTGGTCATTTAAATGGAATGAAAGATAATATGCATTTCTTTGCTTCTTACTCTGATGCTGAAACTTAAGATCATATACCCAACTTATCAAAATATTTTAGGGTGAATAAATACAACACACATGGATACATCTGCCTTATGTTGGCCTGGCATAAAACACAGAACCTTCTCAAGAGAGGGTTTGTGAGAGGAAATTATGTAGCAGCTTAAATCCAGGTTGGTTTTGTTTTTTTTTTTTTGTATTGATAATTATTTAAAAGAGGAGGAAGTAAAGATTTCGACCTTAAAATGTAGCATGTGGGTTTGTACATTTTTGGCATAAATTATATATGAATTGGAGAAAGTATAAAGAAAGAAAATTTAAAGGTAAGATCAGTAAAAGCTTTTCAAAGACTTGGACCAGTGAGGCTACCAGACTATACAATTAAAATATCAAGAAAATAAGAGTGCTTTTGAAGAATGTTTTGAAAACTGAAACCATTTGTTTATCAAGAGAGGGACAGCTTGAGCAGCATCAGGCTAGCATGTTCCAATGTGTGCCATGCCCAGATTTAAGGTAACACAATCATTATAATAGCATACTCTCAATCCAAATCTTTCCTTGGTATTTAACTTAACAATGTTATCCTTTGCAAATGTATCCCTACAAATCGAAGCAAAGTAGATGGTGGTACAGAATTTCAGCCTTATTCTTATGACCAATTAAGTATAATATAAGAAAAAACATTTTTTTTTGTCTTAAACTACCCTGACCCTATGTATTTCAGTTGTATATGTACCCAGGACCCAATTCAGCAGTCTTATTTTACTTTGAATGCACAGACTGGATTAGTGTGAACAGTTAGGAGAATGCTAATACAGATCTGGCAGCAGACCTCCCAAATCTTGATCTTCCTTGAACAGTAATGATACTGGCTTCAGAGTGTTGCTTGGAACTTTAAATGCAGTAGTATCTCTAACACTCGTGTCTGAACATAAGGGAAAATGGTCAGACTTGTCAAATCCTGATGAGAGAGAATGTTCTTATATACACAGGAATTTTTTTTCACCCTAATGCTCCTAATATATATTCTGTAAAAATACAAGATTTTTCTAGTTATATTTTTATATAGTATTTGGCTTAGCAAGTAATTATTATCTATACAATAAAAACAACATACAATATCACCTATATTCTTTCATAGGTAATTTAAAATAATATTTACATTTTGTAATTGATGTACTTTCTTCATTTTAGCTCTTTTTGTGTCTATGAACCATCTGCTATTAGGAAAGGAAATCAGTTTTTGGATAAAGTTTTAGGTTATTTATTTAAAGTGGCACAGACACTAGCCTGGGGGACAGATGGTTTTGTGTTTTTATAGAGTATAAAAGGAAATAGAGTAAAAGTTTTGGTGTACTTCAGTGAAAAAGAACAAAAATGGCAACTTCTATGCCACTTTCCCTAATTAGATTGTCAGTGAGGTAGGCATAATGTCTATTTCTTCTTCATTTCATAATGTCCAAAGTGCTTTGTAGGCAGCCTTTTGTAAAATAAATATTTCTTAAATTGATTTGTACTTGCTAGCAATTCTATGCTGGCTCAAGTAAATATTTCATGCTGGTTTAACCATATCTGATGAACAAGAGTTTTATCTCAATTTTATATCAAAAATTATAATGAGTAGGGTCAAATATAATGGTAGATTTAACAAAAAGATATAAGTAATGTCAATCATTACTTATTCAGTTTTCCCAACATTTTGAAAAGTTAAGAATTATAAAAGGAGTTTACCATTTAGTAAAGGTAAACCTCTTTAAAGAATGATTTTTAAATGTTTATGTAGTTGATCAGTTTGTGAACTTCTGCTTATTTTAAAATAAGCCTACAGCATTGCATGTTGAAGTACCATTCTGAATGTCAAAAAGATATCATGAGAAAGTAGTCTTCTACATACTTAAATGCCACATATTTTTCTGCCTTGCATAATATCAGAAGCAGCTTTTATCCATCTGGAAATGTTGCATAATAATACACTGTTGTGATCAGTGGCTTTTTTTTCCCCCCTTATTTTGATTCTAGGGTTCCTTTTCCGCTTTTACCTTTCCACTGTCGTATGTGATGTATCCAGAACGTAGCACAATGCCTGACTGAAATAATCTCTCTTGCCAGCTTATAATCAAAGGGAGCACTGAGAAAAACAGCTGAGCTGTATTAGGCAACCACAGCCTGGACAGCATTTCTTAACCGCTGAATAACACATCACAGGTGCAGGATTAGGGCTGCCTGTGGTGCTGGGCTTTTTAGTGGAAACCCCTAGCAATTCTGTGCCTCCTCCTCATGTCTCTTATCCCAGGCAACCTGGCAACAATATATCAAGCATACAAAAATCAAAAGTGAGTAGTGGGAGCAGCTTTGTATCTTACAGAGGCTGTTTTATCTTCTCCAAAAATATAAATAAGATGGGTGAAGACAATTGTGGCACCAAAAAATAATTTTTTTTTTTTTTAGAACTTAGTCTTACTTGACATAGAGGGTGGAATGAAATAATTCAGAGGTTGGAAAACATTTTACACACAAAAATCCCATGGCTAGAAAATGCATTTAGCATAACTGTCCTGATAGTTATAATTTAGGTTACTTTTAAATTAGTGAATCATTTTAATGTATTTACATGTGTATGTCTGTGTATGTGTGTATGTGTATGTTGGTGTGTTTGCCCCTACACATTTTCCAGCACTGTCATGGTTAAAGTCAAATGTTGTGGTTGTGAAAAGTACTTGTGGTGTAATTTAATTGTTTATAGCTTTTGACATTGTGAATTCTTCTGCTATGTCATATAACTCTAAATGCATAGATTATAAAAGTCAAGGTTGCTTGCTTGCAAATACGGATTTTAAAAAATGCAAAGTTGTTTAAAGAGTGTAAATTAATTATTTAAATAATAAAGCAAATGAATGCTTTGAAAATATACTTATTAGGTCATTTATTTTTTCTTTATTAGGGAAATTGTGGGTTTACAAAACAATTGTGCATAAAACACAGGATTCCCGCTTACAACTCTATTATTAACAACTTGCATTGGTGTGGAACATTTGTTAATTGATGATAGCAAATTTTTATAATTGTACAATTAAATATAGTCCATGGTTTAAGCTGGGTAATTTATTTTTTACTAAGAAGGTTATAATTTTTTTTAGCAAGATACATGGGAGACACTAAGGCAGGCTTATTTTAGTAATTCATGTAATTTTTGGTATCTAAGAAAACATTTGTATGAAGCATAACACATAAGTATAAAACAAAGCTACATAGCACAGCAGGTTTTAAACAATTGTTTCTTTAGTTACAGTTTTCCTTTTAAAATCTCTACAATTGCTTTTAAGTATTTAGGTTCTGTTTTAATTCATTTTGTTGCAGGATAACATTCTATATTATTTGGCCTCAGATTATCCTTTTAAGTCATTGGTGATGTTAGTAGCTGACAATATTATATTCTGAGTTTAGTTTTAAAAAAATATGTGTTTTATATATTTTATACTTTAAATATTTAAACATTAGAACTAGTAATATATTCATGTATTTTATGTCAATATGCACCATAACTATGTATCCTTTAGCCATTGTCCAGTTGTGGGATACAGTAAGGATTAGAAACAGAGAGATCCTGAATGCTTTCCAGGGTTTTCCATTGGGAACAAAGAATAACGTGAATATGGTGATTTGATTTCTGAAATATTTGGGTTCATTTTCACTTTCCTCTCTATGTATGAGTCTGCTCAAAGTAGTTTTATACTTCGGTTGTCTTGGGGATGCCTCTAAAAGCTGCAGAGTAACTTTTGGTGTGGTAGGAAGTTGAACATCTACTTCATTTAGCTTCAAATCATTGATAGAAACTCCACCGAATAAAACCATAGCTCCTGGCTTGGAAATCTGCCAAATCTTACTTGATTCTTTTACTTTATTGTCAAAGAGATAGTGGTTCCCTTTTCCAACAATGTGAACTTGAACTGATGAATTAAATGTTTTAAAATACAGAGATGTTTTAAATATGGATATGGATCAGTTTGATGTTAAATATCTTTAAACATCGTGGTTCCTTTCTTGTCAAGTTCATTATTTCTTATATTGTTCCTTTTAGAAAATATTTGTAACCATGCTGTCTTTTAGAGTATTTTCAAAGGTTTTAAATTTACATAAACCTTTTTTTTTTTTGAGTTTCTGTAAGTTTAAAAGTGTAACAAAAGCTGGGAGTAGGGATAGTTATGTTTACTTTAAAGAGAGTACAAATTTGATGTCCAAAAAGAGCCATAATTGCTATCACAGTCAATTATTACGCTTACTCAAGTTTATAACTCTGTACCAGTTATCTGAAAAACAAATAAATATGAAAGTATGTGTTAACTGTTGATATTACATAATATTTTAATCTTTTTCATGGTTTGCCAGGTCAGATTCTGGTATCACATAAATAAATTTGAATGATTGAAACATATATCCAGATATTGGGATCTCTTAGGTGGACTTTTATGATGCAAAATATAGAAAATATGATTACACAGCTAAACTTGAATGGTATGGTAACTGAATCAGAGTGAGGTGAAAAGAAATAATTTCCAGTGAATTGAAACATGAAGATATATTTTATGATTAAAAAACTCTTTTTTTCCCCTAGAGAGAGCCAGCACATCTCTAATATTTTAAAATTAATGTTTTCTTAACCTTCTCAATACTGTAAAAAATGAACTACTGGTTTTTGTGCTTATGTTTTCTCTAAGAAGATATTTCTTGGTTACTGTCACCCAATAGGAATCTTCCCTTCCATTGCATTCCTAGTATAAAACCCACTTAATTTGACAATTTTGTGTGACACTGTGACACCAATTTTATTGTTTTCATGTGCTGTTTTTGTTTTTTCACGTGTAGTTTGATTTATCTCACAAATGTGATCATTATTTTTTTGTCAAGTGCTCTGGGTGGATTTACTGATTATTTGCTGATATAAATACTGATATTCGCTGAAAGAATGCACCACAGAGGGAAAAAGAAAGAAAGAAAATTAATCCTTGAACAAAGTTTCATATGCTCCTTAAACCAAAAATCTCTGTACTTTTTTAGACGTTCCTTTTGCAATGATGAATCTAGGAAGGAAGGAAAAGTACAAGGAAGCAAAGGAAGGAGAATTGAAGAGAAACGGAGAATAAGGAAGAGGGAGAGAGGATAGGGAAGAGAAGAAAAGGAAGAGAAATAGAAGCATATAAGATATGAAGGAGAAATGAGAGAAAAACAAAACAAAACAAAAAATTGAGAAAGGAGAAGAGAAAAACCTCAAGAATGAAAACAAAGATTGAAGACTGCAGCAGGAATAGTTTACTTATTAACTCTTACTATGTACAAGGTATCATGGTAGGTGCTTTATTTAAATTATATTATCTGATCCTCAGAACAAACCAATGAGTGCTTCCACTATCTTCATTCCCTGTAAGGAAGGTTAAGTAAACTTAACACCATGTAACAAGGAAATAGCTGAGCTGGAGTTTGAGCCATGTTTTGTCTATTTTGCCCAGCACCTGGTCAAGTCTGGGTCTGCTTCTCGGCTGCCATACCCGATAGTGTTTTGTCATCTGTCATTTCATCCCCCTTTAGATCCTGTTCAGGAATTTACTGCCATCATCTTCCCTCCCCTCCTCATCCTCTGACTTCTGAGACTCTTGAAAGGAGAAAGATTCCAATGCAGATTACACCACTGTTAATAGAAAGCTTACTCTTTCCCTTAATGCTACATGTGATTTTGCTCCAGTATTTTTAAATTGAAATTGTGTTTATATTCTGTTACTCTCCAGAATTGTTACAGCACATATCCCAACTTTTTATTAATGAAGAATCGATTGGGTTTCGTGTTATTCATATACGTGTATATTTTTTGCTGAGCTTTGTTACAAACAAAATAGAGGATGATTTATTTGAAAATGCCATAGTATAATGACAGATGATTAGATAATAGAAAAGTTATAAAAAATTAGCATTTTTAAGGTCAGGCCTTTTGAATTGAATATGACCAAATAAACCTGTTTGGCAGTAAATTTTATCATTAACCTGGGTTCAATGATTTGAGGTTTAAGTGGTGAAAATAAAAACTATCTATTTAAACTCATGATTTGAGGTCACTAAAAATTATTTTTAAAATTAATATTGTTTTTGGCTCTGATTCAAGTTTTATTCCACGCATTGGAGACTTTGTCTATGAACCTGGGTATTTATACCAGATTTGGTTGAGAAAGGAAATGGGCATTGAGGCACATTATTTACTATCCTGGCAGTAAAGACAGGGGAAACATGGATCTTCCTTAAGACTGCTGCTGGCCAGTTCAGTAGTTTCAAATTTTTCTTCCACTAACCTTTTTACCCAAGATAGTTAAAGTACAGACTTGTGTGATATGAATTGCATTTTCTCCTCTGGCTCCTGCCTGCCCTCTAGTGTAAATGGTGAGGAACAGTAAAGACAGTCAAAATTGTATTGTTATCCTTTGAGATTTTCAGAGAGTTAAAAAAGAGAAAAAGGAAAAGGAAGAGGCAAAAAAATAAATAAATAAAAAGGCTAGAATACCAGTGGGGACCCTGTGGTACAAAGTGATAATGTCATTTTACAATGAACTTTAAATACTCAAATCCATTTCTAAATGTATTGTATTGAGAGCTTTAATTTTACTTAGATTATCTCTATTGTTCATTGAGATTGTTCTGTGTGTTATAATGTAACAGTGTATTCTAATATTCTTTTCATTGCCTGTCACATTTAAAAAAAAATTTTTTTTTGAGGTACCGGTTAGAAGACTGAACCTGGGACCTCCCATGTAGAAAGGAGGCACTCAAGCACTTGAGCCACATCTGCTCCCCTAAAACAATTTTTTGTGTCACAAAATTTCCATATGTTATTTGAGTTTTTTGAAGTAATAAGAATGTATAAAAATAATAAAATAAGAAAAAAAAAACAACTAAAATATGGCTAAAACATAGTGTGTTATATTACCTAAAGTAGGTAATGAATGAATGTTGAAGTTAAAATTTAATTGTTGATTTGTAGTATTGTGAATTAAAAAAAATATATTTTTGTTCTTCTGTGGTTTCTGATTTTTCTATAAAATTCATATTTTATGACAATATGAAAGAGTAAAAAATGATATAAATAATATAGAATGTTTTAAAAATAAATAACTGTGATGATATTAAGTATTACATCAGAGTAATTTATTTTATAGTGTTTATAAGCTCCTACTGATTTCAAATTGACCATAGATTCCAAATACTTTAAAGAAATGCTTATAATTGCCTTATAACCTAACTTATCCAGGAAGACATACATTGAAAACTTGCACACAGCTGAAAATACAACATAATATAAGATATTCAGGAAGATAACTTTCTAATAAACCTTTGTAACTGAATGAAAGTTACACTATTGAATGCTGGTCAACAGGTCATTTTATGAAGATGATTAATTTGCCTGAAAATATTTAAATGTCTCTCTTAATATGAGAATCAGAAAGAATATAGTTGTGATTCAGTAAAGTACACACGTACACACATATACAAGATATAAAAATGATCTTGTGGCTCATTTGCTCCCTAAAAAAACAGTGCTCCTCTAAAAATATAAGAACCAATTATAGATTGGTTTTCCAACCCCATACCCTTTCATTGTTATGATGACTTAAATAGTTAACTTATCTAACCGGGTTAACTACTTTAACCAACTAAACTAACCAGGTATATGAAGTATCTGGATTCACACTATTAAGCTAAATATTGGCCATTTAAAACAAAGGAAGGAAGAAAAGAAGGGAAGGGAGGGAAGAGGTAAGGAAATGGACAGAAAAATGGAATAGGCTCATAAACAATGACTTATTCCGTGTATTATATTCCTAAGAAATTTCTTGGCAGTCTTATTTTTCCGTTTTTTTTTCCTTCTATTTATGTCAGGTTTGTGCATAATTCCTTTTTTTAAAATATAATAAACTTTATTTTTAAAGAAGTTACAAATTACAGAAAAGTTACATTGAAAGTATAGGGGATTCCCATATACCCCATTTCCTCCCCCTCTCACATTTCCACCTATTAATAACATCTTACATTAGTGTGGTACAATTGTTACAATTGATGAACAAATATATTGAAGCATTGCTACTAACCAAGGTCTATCGTTTACATTATGGTTTACACTTTACACTGTCAATTTTATAGGTTTTGACAAAATGTATAATGGCCTGTATCCATCATTGCAATATCATGCAGAACAATCCCAGTGCCCTAAAAATGCCATATGTTCCACCTATTCTTTCCTCACCCTCCCCTCAGAACCTCTGGTAAACCACTTTATTTATATCAATGTTACAAGTTTTTCTGTTACTATAATAATAATGTCTACATTGATCCACGGTTGCATTCTCCCCCTATGTTTGTTCATCCTTCAATTTGGAAGAATTTGGGATGGTGATGCTTGCTCTGCTTCAGATTGAGAGGAGCTTAGATCTTTTGGGGCAGATAGAAGGAACATTTTTGCTGCAGTTAAAGATACTGTTAATTTGGGGGGATGAGCATTGTCAATCACATCATTTTGTTAGTTGTCCTGGGCAGGTCTGTTGAACTGGAGAGAAGGTACTGGCAGCAACTCTGCCAAGACTCAGGGCTCAACCAGCACATGAACAGACAGAAAATTTAAGTCTCTGGGATATATAACCCCATTGGTGGCCCTTACACATGATTCTTCTACCCTTTTATTTGAACCTATATCCATTAAATATATGTGTGTAATTCTAACGGTAAAGTGAAAACACAGTTATCTGAAATGTTATTGGAAGGAGTCAATTTTGTTGAAGTTCTGCTCAGATTAATTAAGTAGAAAGAAAGTATTCACTATTGGGCTTTACTTGGTGAAAAAAAATTTTTTTAAAGATTTTACTCTATCGATTTAGTAAATACAATGCACTAAATCACACTTGATGTTTCCTTAATGGTTAAGCATCTTCCAGGCTTTTTCAATGATTATCATTTATATAAAATTTATTTAACACAAAATCAAGTTATTGAGAATCTAATTAATAAAAGTCTTACATTATTTGGATGAGCCAACTAAATCGATTTTTAAAAAATTATCTTTTGGGGTCTGCCTTTCTCCTGCTTCAAATGGAGAGAGGGGTACGATATTATAATACAATTTGAAAAATACGTTCTGATAAGTTGTCTTAATCAGACCTCTGGTGGTTAGGGTATATCTTCATCATTGCTATTGCACATTTCCTCTGGGTGTTCACATTTATTTACTTTCTGAGAAGGATACATAGGGGATAAATTTTTGCGAACTTGAAAATCTTAAAATGCTTTTTCCTACCCTAACACTTGATTTATAATTTGCCCAGATATGGAATACTGGATTGGAAAGACATTCCTCCTGGAATTTTGAAGGCACTGTTCTGTTTTATTCTAGTTTCCAGTTAGATTATAGGAAGTGCAACTCCATACCGATATTTAATCTCTTATATGTCTCTCACATGCTCTTGCTTGCTCATTCTCACGCATGTGCTTTTGCTCTCTCTGAAAATTTATGATCTCCTTCTGTCCCCAGTGATACAAAATTTTACAGTGATATATCTTGCTGTAGATATATTCTTATACCTATGGATCCTTTCAAAATAGAAATTCACTATATTTAATTTTTGGAATCCTGCATGAATTATTTGATTTCATCTCCGTTTTCTTGGTTTTTACGTCTCTTTTTCTAGACTCATATTACTCAAATGTTGAATTTTCTGAATTAATGCTCTAAGGTATTTAGCTTTTCCAACTCTGTGTTTTGCCTTAATTTATGGGAGAAACTGCAGGGCAGTTTCAATGAAAAACCCCTTATGTCTCTATCTTTAGGCGTTTTGTTACATTCCTCAGTAAAGAGGGCATAAGCGAGGTCATATTGTGTTCTGGAAGCCATGTGAGAGAAGAAAACTGGAGGAATCAACATCAATGGAAATGTTCATGGAATGATCATAGCATGTTGATACCCCCGCCTTCCTCCATGCTTGGTTTCTGACAGTGCTCTGAATTTGGTGGTCAAAAAAAGGACAATGGGGAAGGTATCTTGGTGATATGCCACATGCATTAATTAGATTTACCCTTAAGTTGTCTGCAAGGGTAAGAAAGAAATGTTTACTAGCCTACAGAGGATCGGAAAGCAAATTTAAAGCTCTGACTACTAAAAAAGATTTTCAGCCTCTTCTTACAGTACTTCCTTCACCCTCATTTCTATAAATACCTTATGATGTTACTTCTGGAGCCTTTTGGGAGTTTGGTCATAAAATTATTTTTCTTTTTGACTTCTCCCAGCTTTGGCTTTAGGAATCTGCTTTCTTGGCTTTGTTAAATCAGTTACTGCTTTTCTTTCTGCTGTTGTTTGTGCCTCCCCTCTTCATCTCTTTTATAAGTTCATTTTTTTTAGCCCCTTTTTATATTTTTGTAATGGGATTTCAGGAATAAGCAGACATGAAAACCTGTGCTCAATCATCATCTTTAACTAAAATACCCTGGACTCTACCCTTTTACACCAAAACTTATATTTTAAACATCCTTGTCAATTAATATGCTTCCAAACCTACATTTTCCATGGCTACCTAGGAATTCCGTATTAGAGATTATAGCTAATCCCCTATTGCTATACACATGGGTTATTATAAACAATATTGCAGAGAATCTTCTAGCTAAATTTTATGCCATTCTTCAATTTAAGTAAATTTTAAATGTGAGAAATAGATAATCCTCTCTTAAAAGGTTTCTTAGAAAATGGCATTTTATTTCAAATAGTATAAGAGTGTTTCCTTTTCCAATTCTGACCATTTGGTATAATCATTCCATTTAGTAACTTTTCCCACCAGATGGTAAATGCTGTGTATGTTTAGTTCATCACAGTTATCCAGGCTGTGCCTGGAACATGGTAGGCATCCAGTACATATTTGCTAAATAGACATATGTAAAATAAATAAATTTTTGTTCTATTTTTTT
>PVKH010016144.1:0-15835 GCA_004027955.1 Chaetophractus vellerosus
GGTGGTGGTGGTGGGGAGGGAAATCTTATTTCATTATTGTTCACTAACTATTGAGTCAGGTATTAATTCAGTTATATGAAATGAAGAATTAGGCCAACCCAAATGGTACCAAGTTTGCAGGCTCAGCTTCAAAGTAAATTATTCTATATGTAATTGGATCAAAGACTCAATTATAGATTCCCTATTATTTTATGTACCACTAAGAAGGAATGAGTGCTGCCAATTATATATAATTTACTAACTCCATTTGATGATAAAATGCCAACCAATTTCACATATGTTAAGATGTGATAAAAGTATGTCTTAGAATCTATGGCATATGGTGTTTAAATGAAAGGATACCTATTACTGTATATAAAAGGAGTATTTCTTAGAGAGGTATTTAATAGCCTTAATAAAACTTACATAGTTTCTTGACTACAGGGTGATATGCTGTGTCTGTACTTCTGTATTGTTGTTAGTGATGGTTTTTAATTCCTTGATCCTCAGTTCTATGGTTCGAGTGCCAAGTATTAATAGAGTGCCTGCTATGTGCTCAGTTTTGTTAAATTACTACAAAGATAGAATTTCAATTATTCTTTTGCTCTCTTACTTTTCTGGTCTGTTCTTAGACTTTATTTTAGGTGAGAGGCTCTTTACCGGGGTGTGTGTGTGGGGGGGCGGAATAGGGGAACTGGTATAAAAACTGTTTCAGAATACCCAAGAATAAATTGCTTCTCAACTAAAGCATATATTGGTGTGTATTTTAAAGAAGTCACATTAAATTACTTAAATTGTTGAGTCTTCAATTTGTATGCCAGACAATGCCTTGGAGTCTAATGTGGCACCCATTGGCATTTTCATTAAAGAGGAAGCTCCAGCAACTCCAGTAGCACAGGGGTGTCAGGAACAGTGTAGTATAATGCTACTGGTCTTGGCCAACCTGAGGCCCAGAAATACCTCATTTGCCAGTTTGCTACCTAGTATCTGCTTGGTGCTTTTGATTGGCAACAGTTAATCATTCCTCAAATAGCTTTATTTAGGGTAAAGCTCATCATGGCATAACTACATTGCCTCAGGCTGTTGGCAGAGATTAATCAGTAGCTATGTTTTGTTTTACCTAATAAATGTATTTTAAAAGAGGTTTCATATAAATCTTAGCTTTGTTGAATTAAATACTTTTTTAAATGAATCAGATTAGCTTGCGATCTGAGGGATTCCTGCAATTAAAAAAACTTTATAAAACAAAAAGTGCTATTTTAAAAGCAGGTCATCACCTCCCTATCTAATTATTCATACTTTGATGAAGAGGAGTATTTTATGTATTTGGTTGTCTTAAAAAAGAGTAGATACCATAATGCTTCCAAGTTCCAGTGTTTTGATCATGGGCAGTTTCTCATAGGCTGGACTATGGATACCCAGAAATGCTTATAACTGATGTGTATTATTCTTGAACTAAAGAGACACCCCATTGACCATTTTTGTCCTGTTTCCCTCTAGGTTGATGGGAATGTGAGTACCATTTATTGTCAGAACCTGTGTCTCTTGGCAAAGTTGTTTCTGGACCACAAAACACTCTATTATGATGTGGAGCCATTTCTTTTTTATGTACTAACACAGAATGATGTCAAGGGCTGCCACCTTGTTGGCTACTTTTCCAAAGTGAGTATGTCAGCTTAAAATTCGTTTGAATTCTTACAGAGAAACCTGAAGTAATCTTTGCTGGTTCTCACCAGAAGTATGGGATGCATCATCTGCTGGGTGCCATCTATCTTTTTGGAAGGAAATAGAAGAAAAATTCAGTAATTTACTGAGTGCTAGAAGGTGCCTAGTAACATTTAACAGACTCTATCCTCCAAGGAACATGAACTGCTGGTAATACTCAAGAGGAAAAGTTTTAAAATGACTTCTATTCCCATGGTGATAATAGGTAGAACTTGTGAAATAAACACAGTCATTACATCTTTGAGTTCTTTCTCAGCTTAAATCTTCTCTTCCTAATTTGAAATGTAGGCATAGAAAATAATAAGCCATTTTTACTAAAGGATATTTTCTCTCCTTCTTTAATCTTCCATTCTCACAGGAAAATAAGTTTCCTTTCTAGTCAAGCAACATAAAATATGTACTTTAATTTAAGCAAGGCATGGTAAAATCTAAGTAAAATTTAAAAACATTTAAGTGGAAAATTTTAAGTAGGTTACTTCAGTAGTTAAGTATGATTTTTAAATATATTGCCTAATTTCTAAAAATATTTCTATACCCAACATTTCAGGACTATTTTGTGTCAAGCTAGATACAGTAATTGCAGAGTAGGACTGCCCTATGTAGCACCAGAGTGGGAAATGAAGGAAACCTTGAAATACTTGATGAGTCTTCTCACTTTTAGAATGCCACATTGGCTCATCATTTGTTGTTTTGGAGATTGAACGGGACTTAGATTTCTCTGCTGATCCTGGGCACGTACATACTGTTTTAATGTTGAAGATGTGTTGGATAGCATCTTTTTATTTTATATATATTTTAACTCTCCTGGGATGGTTGCTTTGTGGTAATGGCAGCAGTGACTTAACATTGTCCTATCTTCTCCCGATGGAGGTTTTTTCCCTTTATTTATTTATTATTATTTTTTTTTCAATGTGCATTGCTTTTCCCAGAGGACCAGGGCTGTGGTTTTGACTTAGTCTTTGTTCTTAATAATTAACATTACTTTTCAGTCTTACCAGCCTGTTTTATTAAAACTTGGCTTCTATTTTCTCCACCAGGAAAAGCACTGCCAACAGAAATACAACGTTTCCTGTATCATGATTCTTCCCCAATACCAGCGTAAGGGCTATGGCAGGTTTCTCATCGATTTCAGTAAGGATTATATTAACATAATTTCTTATCTCTTCCTTTGAACCTTCTGTATGTGGTTTTTAAAAGATTTGTAGATAATTTATTAGTTGCTGTTATCTTTTTATCCTATTGTATGATTTTTTTTTTAAGATTTATTTATTTTATTACATATCTCCCCTTCCCCCCCACCGCGGCGACGCGCCGAGAGTGGTCACTGCGCAGGCACGGCTTCCCCGCTTGTGGGCGGCTTCTGCTTCTATTCACGGTCGGCTCTCAGTTCGCGGGTGGCTGGCTGCGCTCCATTCGCGGGCGACCTGCCCTGCCCGTGGCGGCTTTTGCCCTGTCCGTGGCAGCTTTTTGCCCTGCCCATGGCGGCTCTGGCCTGCCCATGGCGGCTTGCCATTCTCAAGGCGGTCTGTCCGCTAGGAGAGGTCCCCGGGAATCGAACCCAGGGCCTCCCATGTGGTATGCCGGTGCCCTATCCACTGGGTTATCGAGCCGGCCCCCCTATTGTATGATTTAAAACCTGAAGCCACGAATTTTTTTTTCCCATTTTGGTTGGATATGGAATTTTTTTTCCCCCTCTGAGTTTACTTCTTTTTTCTACTTTTTTTTTCCCTCCCCTTGGAAAAGTTGTAGGTTTACAGAGAAATCATGTAAAAAATACAGACATCCCATATACTGCCCCTTTTATTAACACCTTGCATTAGGGTCGTACATTTGTTACAATTGATGAAAGAATATTACTATAACTGTGCTATTAACCACGGTCCATGGTTTACATTAGGGTTCACGTTTGTGTTATACAGTCCTATTATTTTTCATAGTATCAAAGATAAAACCTAAAATGTCTGCTTTTAACCACATTGAAATATTGACTTCAGTGCTATTAATTACATTCACAATGTTGTGCGACCACCACTACCATCCATTACCAAAACTTTTCCATCACCCAAACAGAAGCTCTGTACCAATTAAGATCAATTCTCCATTCCCTATACCCACCACAGCCCTTGCCAACCTGTATTCTAATTTCTGACTCTGAATTTGCTTATTCTAGTTATTATGGACATGAAATATTTTTAAATAGCTAATATTGAATACCAGTTTCTATGGGATCTATAACAAATGCCTTTAGTTTCCTACTGTTAATTTACAATGAAATGCAGTTTTATGCAGTAATTCTAGCTGACACAAATACTAAAAATATTGTGTAACTACTTAAATTATGCTAAGAAGTATTACCCAATTACCTGAGAAAATGAGTGCATTCTTTTTTTATAGTTACAGGCTCTGTGCAGGTTAAAAATGTACAATGCTTCTTTTAAAAATCTTTTAGAAATGAATGATACAAGAAATAATTTAATCTGAGTTTAAAAAAATGAAAGCTAACAATTCTAAAATAGTCTGTTGTGGAACTTGCATTTTGTTTTACACATGACACTCTTGCTTAGCAATTTAAATGTCTATTTGCAATTAATTCCTTATTGATTATAAAATAGTGCTATTTGAGGAAATACTTTCCCTCAGATATTGCTATAAAATAATTTTTAAAGAAACATATTCAGAAATAATAGTTCAAACTAAGGATTTTGATTCAGACAAATCCATCCAAATACCAAGTGATTATATTGTGGTGTTGCTGTCTCCAGTGCTGAGACATTAATTCTCACATGAACCAATTAAGCTTATCCTATTTGGTTTTAGACTGTGTACTCCTGACCATATTTTATTGGACGTATGTGTCGTTTGTTGTTGTGAACATTTTCTTGGCCTCTTTTTATTAACAGTGGTGGATAAAACTCAGATTATTTCCTTTAATATCGATATATTCTTTTTAGATAAGTCTCGTGATTGGACATGTTAGGGGAATAGAAAAGTTAGGGGAAAATTACCTTCTTCATGGTGACTAATATTTTTTTTGATACTGTAATTATACAGATTGTGGTTTGTATATTTTCTATTTACTTTTTGTAATATGTTTTCCACATTGTCACATCTCTTTGACAGACTGCTTTTTAAGGTTGATTTTTCTGTTTTTTTTTTCTCTTTAATGATAAAAAGTCACGTTTCTACCAGCTCCATTCTCAGTGCTATTTCTTTGGGATGTATGTCTTTCCTTTTCTGTTTTTGAGAGTTAAGTACTAGATAAGAAGAAAGAGTAATAGCATAGTACACTCACAGTGACACACTCACATTGAAATTCTTGTTTGCCAAGAATTAGGGTAATATAATTATGAGGAGAGCCTTGGCTGAAGTGGAAAATTGTCATGTAATTCACCACAGAATAACCCAGTCCTAAAACGATTACATAAACACTAAAAGAGCATTCTTTTGTATTTCTCAATTCAGATATAGCTGTTGCCATCTAGTGGTCCAAATAAAACGTGCAGGGATTCCCTCCACCCCATAGTATAATATTATTGCCATCCTCTTATTTAATGCAGCCTGTTAATATGACGTCCTGCTTTATAACAGTTTGATATTGTAAACAAGATGATTTATATTAATTACAGACCAATTAATACTAACTTAATGTTCAATGTATGCAAATTATGTAATTTTCCTGCAGATTTATTGGAATGTAATTTTGGAATTTTGTTTTTTGTTTTTTTTTTAAAGGAATTTACCCTTGAAATTACTATTGCCTATAATATTTGAATTGGTTGGGGAAAAGAGGATTGTTGTTTTGGTGAGCAGCCTTTTATTCTATGACATATTTGTAATTTGGGTATTTCTTTAGGTTATTTGTTATCAAAGCGTGAAGGCCAAGCAGGGTCTCCAGAGAAACCATTATCTGATCTCGGCCGTCTTTCTTACATGGCTTATTGGAAAAGTGTAATATTGGAGTGCCTTTATCACCAAAATGACAAACAAATCAGCATAAAGAAGTTAAGCAAGTTGACTGGAATCTGCCCTCAAGACATTACTTCCACACTCCACCACTTACGAATGCTGGACTTCCGTAGTGACCAGTGAGTATTACTTCCCTTTGTATACCTTTGAGTGATAATTTGGTAGAAGTTTTGAGGGCTCAGGCACCCAAGTTATTGATGAAAAAGCATTAAATGGTTTACATGGTGATCCTGAGACCTCGTTTTCCTTTCTATGGCATTCATTGTTATTGAATATATATTTCAATCATTGTTCTGGTTTTCCTGCTAACTTGTGGGTCTGAGCTACTGAATCGTTTTTTAGGAGGTATTGGGGATTGAACCCGGGACCTGTATGTGGGAGGTAGGTGCTCAATCACTGAGCTACTGAATCTTATATCTTCTAATGTTGGGAGCTCCTTCATAATACACAAAGTAACAACTCTGAAACAATATCATTAAGTAAAATATGCCCTTGATTAATTTCCAAGTAAATGATACAGAGTATAATGATATAGTTTCAAAAGAAGGACAGTTCACCCTTGGCTAGAGTGGTTTGGGAAAGGTCACAAATAAAGAGGGTATTTGTGCTAGTTAGGTGGAGAAAGGCACATGCAGGAGAGTAGCAGAGAGTCCAGAGTTGGGTAAGTATGAGAAAATAAGTGGCTAAAATAACTTAATCCATTGAGTGTGAAATATTTGTCCAACTTAATATTTCTTAGCTATCAGATATGGTAGCATATTACCTGACATCATCCTCCCAGGCAGGCTATTTTTGAAGCATTTGCCTTAATCTCCAGAGTTTCCTGGGACAGTGATCCATGACCAGTGTCACGTGCATATTATACATTCATTGATTGATGTAAACTTTTCTCTGGTTCCAGATTTGTGATTATCCGCCGGGAAAAGCTTATCCAGGATCACATGGCAAAGCTTCAGCTGAATTTGCGACCTGTAGATGTAGATCCAGAATGTTTGCGCTGGACTCCTGTTATAGTCTCAAACTCTGTTGTCTCAGAGGAGGAAGAAGAGGAGGCTGAGGATGGAGAAAATGAAGAGCCACAATGCCAGGAAAGAGACTTAGAGACTAATGTAAGAGTATGAATTGTCTCTATTTTTGATGACAGAAGATATGTTTTTGTTTTGATGAGTATTTGTAATGTGTATTGTGATAGCTTACCAACAAAGTAAATTCACATTAGAATTTCAGAGTTGATTTCAGTTGTAGCCAGGTCAAGAACACTGGATCTTGTTTACTTGAATATTTTTAAGCCTTGGCTCATTACAAGAGCCAAGATTGTTATAATGTGTTACTGATGACTAAATGTTTCTTACCACAGTGCCCATGAGCAGCTAAATTTTAAGCTGTATAGTGATTGAGGAATCTGAGCTGAATCTAAATCTGACAGTTGTTAAAAGTGAAATGAAAGTACATTTTTCCTAAAACAGGACATTAAGGAAATAATGTAAACATTATTGTATGTATGTTTTCTAATAGACTATTAAATAGTTCAGTGGGCTCACAGATGTCTTTAGCCATTGAAGTGTTGATGAGGGGGATGGTACTTCGTTGTATCACTTGCAGTATTTTTTTCACGTAATGTATATCTTTCTCAGTTCTTTGTTTTCCTTCCTTAAGCAGTCCGTTTAAAATCTCTCCTCCTTTGATGAACATAAAAAAACTCATGCCCCTTTTTAGTGTAATTTAAACTTTAATTTTCAAAATGAAATTAAATATTCAGAATAAAAATAAATAAAATGGAAATTTTCTTTCCTTTTTCTTAAACACCCTCTTCCCTCTCCCCATTTGGTAAACTCATTGACATTTATAATAACTATAATATTTGCTTTATTTATTAAAGGTGGTATTTTATAGTGGTGAAGAGCACAAGCTCTTGATTCAGACTACCTGCACATGTATCCCAACTTCTTCATTTACTACTGCGTGACCTTGGGCAGGTTACTTGATTTTTTTGTGCTGTGTTTGCCTCATTTGTAAAATGGGGATGTAATGATAAAACCTTATACTCTTATGAGGAATAAGTGAATAATACATATAAAGCATTTAAAACAGTGCCTAACACCTAGGAAATATTCATGTTAGCTATTAATAACTAATAATTTCATTCTTTAAAGCTGCTTTATTATCTCAGTATTTGAAAAACCTAGAATGGGTAGATATAACCAAATAAGACTAAAAAGATTAACCAACCATTGTTTTATTTTCTAAAATCAGGTGGGTAAGTCTGTGTCTCGGGAGAACAAAGAACAAGATTCTTATTCTTCAATAGAAAGTGAAAATAAACCAGAAGTTACAGCTCCAGCCAGTTCTACACGTTTAAACAAGCAGGTCCTTCCCTGTGATAATCTTCCTGCAAATAGTCAGCCATCTCGGAGAGGCCGCTGGGGGAGGAAGAACAGAAAAACCCAGGACCGTTATGGTGATAAAGATTCTAAACTGCTCTTGGAAGAAACATCATCAGCTCCTCAGGAACAATATGGAGAATGTGAGGAAAAATCAGAAACCTCCCAAGAACACTACACTGAAAGGGAGGAGCAGCTAGCAGCCTCTCAGGAGCAGCCAGACCAGGATGGGAAGCCAGACATTCCCAAAAGAAGACTAAGTGAAGGGGCTGAGCTGTGGCGAGGGCAGCTAAAGAAAAGCCCTGAGGTTCTTAAGTGCAGATTAGCAGAAGGAAATGATAGGCTTCCCCGTCGCTATAGTGATGGCGACCGGGCTCTCCTCAGGGGCTTCAGTGAGAGCAGCGAGGAGGAGGAGGAAGAGCCGGAAAGCCCTCGGTCCAGCTCACCACCCATTCTTACGAAGCCTACGTTGAAGCGAAAGGTACGGCATTTCTTTCACGTATCATAGAACTCTTAGAACTGAAAGAGTAAAACTGGAAATCCTTAGTGTGTTATTTTTGAAACTTTAAGCCGTAATATGTCATAGCTTATGATCTTCTCAGTGAACATTCGAAATGTGCACATGATTTCCTTGACTTCATTAGATTAACATAAAAGTAACCTTATTTAAGGGTTAACAAACTGTTTTTCAGCTGCTGGATTGAAGTACAGTACAGTTTAGAAGTGTTTCTATTAGAAAAGGAGAGCAAAGTATTACACAGGTAAATGGAAAGTATACATAGTGGTGCCCTATATCAGGGCACTCTCAAAAGCTGCTCTTCTGATTTTGAGTGGTCTTATTTTCCGTTGTACTCTCTAATCCTCCCTCCATCCCACCACCCCCTCACGTCCTTTGAGTGGTTTAACTTTGTTTTAAAAATATTTTCTAAACTTATATTTCATCATCTTGCAAAGTTTGAAGGATAGACATTATGTTAATAAATGCTGTGTGAGGGTGATCATGAATTCTGATAAACCACACAGCAGAAAAATCCTAGGCTATGGAGTGAACTTGAAGCATTGCCACAAGCCAGTCAGACTGAAGTGTGTTAGCTCCTTGGGTGAGCTACTCTATAGTAGTAGAGCGGCAGCTTTAATCCAAAGCATTGAACTAATTTTTGCTCAGGAGGGTCTTTTTAAAAAAAGAGAGAGTGAGAGCCATTTAAAATAATAATAATAAAGCTTTTTGTTCTAGAACTGTTTTAGATTTGCAGAATTGTTGCAAAGATAGTACAGAGAGTTCTCAAGTACTCCACGCCCGCTTTCTCCTATTAACCTCTTACGTTAGCATATTACATTTGTCGCCATCAGTGAACCAGTATTGATACATTATTGTTAACTAGAGTCCCTACTTTATTCAGATTTCCTTGGTTTTCTCCTACTGTCCCCTTTCTGTTCCAGGATCCTAACCAGGATACCTCATTACATTTAGTAGTCATGTCTCCTTAGGCTCCTCTAGGTTATGACAGGTTGTCAGACTTCTCTTGCTTTTGATGACCTTGACAGTTTGAGGGTTACTGGTAACGTATTATGTAGAATGTCCCTCATGATCTTAGACAGGAATGATGTGTTTCTGGGAGGAAGACCACAGAGATAAAGTGCCATTCTCATCACATCATAGTAATGGTATTTATTTTCAATATGACTTACCACTGTCAATGTTAATCACCTGGCTTGAGGTAGTGTAGGTCAGGTTTCTCCACTGCAAGTTACTCTTTTTTCCTTAGAAAGAAGTCAGTATGTGTAGCCCACACTTAAGGTATGGAAGTTATGCTCTACCTCCTTAAGGGCAGAGTATCTACATAAATTATTTGGAATTCTGCACAGGAGATTTGTCTGTTCTTCCCCACTTATGTATTCAATCATTTATTTATATCAGTATGGACATCATAAATACTTATTTATACTTTAAATTATAATCCAATAATTTATTAATTTGTTGCTCAGATTGTTCTAGCTTTAGCCATTGGGAGTACTTTCAGTTTTGCTTCTGTGCCCCTTTAATAAGCCCTTGTTATTGTACAAATTTGTTTTGTTTTCTTTTAAGAACTTTATTACTTTCTGGCACTACAAGGTGCTCCAAGTTCATCTTCTGTATTTCCTGCCTCGGTCCTAGAATCAGCCATTTCTTCATAGGGCAGGGCCATTTTTAACCTATATTTGAAAATTTTCAACTAGAAGGACCTATAAATTTGGAGTAGAGAAAAATTGAAAACTAGCTAACTGCTATTGGCCATGAAGAGTAGGTAGTACATCAGTAAAACAAATCATGCTATTTCTCTGTGTTTAAAAAAAAACAACAAAAAAACCAACGTGGCAGTGAAATCATGTGCAAAGTACTTTTGAAATTCGTGAAAATATCCACTTGATTGGGAGTCAGGACACCTGTATTTTTTAACTTGCTACTGCTACTATTGATTGGATGTGTGGCCTTGGGCAAGTCATGTAGCCTTTCTGGGCTCTATAAAAAGAGGTGATTTGATTAGCTAATTTCTGGAATGTCTTATTTATTATTTTGTGATGCAATTTTATCGCAAAGTTGTGCTTAGCTTGCCAAAGTCCAATAACAGATTCATTTTACTTTTGAAATGCTTCATTATCACCAAGATTTCAGCTCCAAATTTCTATACTCCACTATAACTTTTTATAGAAAGTTTGTGAAAATGACATGCAGTTTTACTGATGTTCTCTTAACCCTTATAATAGCTCTGTGAGACAAATTTTCATTCCTTTTTTTCTCTTGAAGAAAAGAATTTTCAGGACTAGCCTCTGTCTGGGTCATTTCAGTATTGGAACAGGCAAGAAATAGGTATCTCCTACTTCTGGGGTATTAAAATTTAACTGAAGTATTACTAAGGGAATTATAATATCTAGCTTTTGAACATGCCTGCCTAAATCTTTTACAAAGTTGTATTCTGTTATCCTCTGTCTTTGTATCCTCAATACTTTATGTATAGGGTCTAACCACGGTATTTTAAAAGAACATTCAAAATGTCTTTTGGCAAACAACATCTCATTTTATGAGTGCTAATTCTATTAGGTTTCAAAACTTGTTTCATGTTATTAATAGAAATGACAGTGCTACTGTAAAATAAATACTTTCTCTTTTAAATAGAAACCAATTCTTCACCGAAGAAGGAGAGTCCGAAAGCGCAAACACCACAATAGCAGTGTGGTCACAGAGACTATTTCTGAGACAACAGAGGTATTAGATGAGCCTTTTGAAGATTCTGACTCTGAGAGGCCAATGCCAAGATTAGAACCCACTTTTGAAATTGATGAAGAGGAAGAGGAAGAAGATGAAAATGAACTCTTCCCTAGAGGATACTTCCGCCGTTTGTCCTCACAGGATGTTCTCAGGTGTCAAGCCTCTTCTAAGAGAAAGTCTAAAGATGAAGAAGAAGAAGATGAAGAGTCAGATGATGCTGATGGTATGTTTTACAGAACTGTTACTTATTGCAGCCTTATTTTCTTAAAGATACAGTCTTCAATAAAAGATTGAAAAACTTGCATAATCCACCTACCTAAGTAGTATCAAGTATATTCATCTTCATTTTCCCATTTAGGCCTCTGTCCTTTTAAAATGCTTTTTATTTTCTTCAAAAACTCAGCATCTTTTTTGCCTTTGCAAAAAATATTTTACTGTTAGGAAATTGTTCTTTTTTCCTTAACCCCCTTAGACTTTTATCTGAATCTTGAGATACTGTGTGGATTGGATTTAGCATTAACCCTTTACTAGAATGTACACTCAGTAGACAGTCTCTTTTGCTAATTGCTATATGCAGAGTGCTTAGAATTAGGTACTCAATAAATATTGTTAAATAAATAAATACTAAGAAAACAGTTCTTAAATAGAGCAGATCATGTAAATTGGAATTTGCTTCAAATCTGTTCCACCAGGAATCCTTCTTGAATCATATCTCTGCATGTTACCCAATTAGTAGTCTATTTCTAATAAAGTTGGTAACAATACCTCATAATGAGTTAAATTTTATGGTTGTAGATTAAAACCCAATTACTTATATTTTCAAATAACCTTGTTGTCGTTTCCTCTTTAGAGATAAGGAAACTAGGATCAAAAAACTCTTTTGCATCCTAGACCAAAGTTCTTGCCAGTGTGTCAACACTCCCTCCATCTGCATTGTGTTTGCCTTGTGTGAAATCAAACTGAACTTCTTTTACTCTTCTAGATAGATAAGAAGAAATGTAGTTGTCTTTCTTGGCATAAAAACCAAAAGCTTTTAAGCACTAGCTCCTAGTTGAGCTTTTTCTTCTCCTTTTTAATATAATTTCACTAGCTTTCAAGTCTAGTGGATAACTTGCATTTTCTCCATTCTCATATTTTTATATAACCAATACTTATAATTTAGTGATGAATGACTGAGTTCTTTGCTTTATTGTGAGTTATTTTCCAAATTTTGAATTACGTCATATATTAAGGTATGTAACTAAAAAGCTAAAATTTTATTTTGTAAATTTGGCACTTTAGTAATTCTGTCTTGGATCGTTGTACATTAAAATAGTATCTCCTTTTTAAGGTCCTGTTTGCTTGTACAAGTTTTCTCTCAGCCATTTCTTTTGTTTACTTCCAAGTTACTACTAACTATACCTTTTTAGATGTCTTTCAAAAATCCTGTTCTTGCATTGGTGCTTACATCCTTTAAAAGTTAATGGGGAGAAAAATAATACTAATATCAAATTTATTTCTAATAAACTGTTGCTACTGGTACTTTGACGTCTTCTTCAGGTCAGTATTTGTCTGGTCCTAAATGCCTTGCAGCATCGTTCTCATATAAACACAACGTTGAGCAGTTTTTCACATAAGATTGCTCAGACATGAACTATCTGAAGTAATGAATTTGTGGAAATTAAGGAAAAGAGATAATATATGTTGCAAACAGAAAAAAAGAGAGAATGAGCTGATTGGTAACTTACACAGTAAAGACAACTTGAAAAAAATACCATTTACTACTTACTATTATACTATTTATTATGTGCATCTTTATAAAGCTTATCACAGTAAAATTTTTAAAATATGACTTTTGGAAAGGATAACTTCCCCTTCTTTTTCTAAGAGAGTGTAGGCAATACATAATAGTTTAGCTCTTCTGTAATATTCCCAAGTTCTAATAAAATTCATTATTTTTTATAATGTACTATGAAATAAAATCAGAAAGTGTTAAGCTCTCACACTGGATCCCAGAGGGCCTGAGTCCTTTTCAGTTCATACAAGTAGTAAATAGCTGATATGCTTTAAGGTAGTATATGTTGAATACTTTAGAAGAGGGTGTTTGGGTCCTCTATTAAAGAAATGAGCTCCAAGGGGAAATGGTTCTAATAGTTTTTACTCTGCATCCATAATCATAGAAGGATTAATGTGAGTGAAAAATGAGAGAGATTATTGCAATTCTTATTATTAATATAATTTGATTGCTTTTGTATATACCTCGTCTTGATATTTAACAATATTGAGCACTTACTGTGTGCCAAGTGCTTTATACTCATTACCTTAATTTAATCCCCACAGTGTGTCTGTATTCTCCGTTTTATAGATCAGGAAACTGAAACTTAGAATAGCTTCCCAAGACCAGATAAAACTGGCTTTCAATACTGGATGGTAACAGTTAAGATTCTTTCATTGTTCTGACAGTTCACTGTGTGACTTTAGAAGACCTCATTAATTAGGTTTATCCTTTAGATCCCTTAACTTTAAATGAAGTTAATCAGGAATTTATGGTGAATAAAAAAATCCTTTCAGTTGTACATAATGAGCTCAGAAAAGGGCACTAGAAAATATAAGGTCTTATAACCTATTTTTATTATTTTTTGTCCCTCCCATATAGACACTCCTATCCTCAAGCCAGTATCTCTCTTGCGAAAACGTGATGCAAAGGATTCTCCACTTGAGCCAGATACATCTACACCTATGAAAAAGAAAAAAGGATGGCCTAAAGGCAAGAGCCGCAAACCAATCCACTGGAAGAAAAGACCTGGTCGCAAACCAGGATTTAAGTTGAATCGGGAAATCATACCAGTTTCTACTCAAGAATGCATTGTCGAGCCCATTGTCCCCATCCCTAAAGCTGGACGTAAACCCAAAATTCAAGAGAATGAAGAAACTGTTGAACCAAAAGAAGACTTTCCCTTAACCGAAGAAAGGAAGGAAGAAGAGATGCACATGGAAGCAGAAGAGGTTGAAGAGGGAGAAGAAGAGGATACAACCAGCAGTGAAGTTAGAGCAGCTTCTCCAGTGGATAGCAGCAATAGTCCTGAGACAGAAACTAAAGAACCCGAGGTAGAGGAGGAAGAAGATAAACCCCGCATTTTAGAAGAGCAAAGGCAATCAGAGGAAGAGCAACCAGAGCTGGAAGAACAGGAGCCAGAGGAAGACGACGAAGTGGCCATAGAGACAAACCAGAATGAAGACCATGATGCAGATGATGAAGATGATGGTCATCTGGAATCTACAAAGGAAAAAGAGCTGGTGGAGCAGCCTGTTAGAGAAGATGTCAAGGAGGAGCCTGGTGGCCAGGAGTCTTTTTTAGATACGAATATGCAGAGTAGTAGGGAGAATATAAAGGATAAAGGTGAAACAGAACCAGATTCTGAAGAGGAACAAACTTCCCAAGAAACATCTGTGGTATCAGAGCATATGCCAGGGTCTGAAGATGATCATGAAGAAGATTCAAACACTAAAGAATTAATTGAGTTAAAAGAGGAAGAAGAGATTCCTCACAGTGAACTGGATTTGGAAACGGTGCAAGCAGTTCAGTCCTTGACTCAAGAAGAAAGCAATGAGCAAGAGGGAGCTTACCAGGACTGTGAAGAAACTCTCGCAGCTTGTCAGACCCTGCAGAGTTACACCCAGACTGACGAAGACCCTCAGATGTCAATGGTTGAAGACTGCCATGCCTCAGAACACAATAGCCCAATATCCTCTGTTCAGTCTCATCCCAGCCAGTCAGTCCATTCGGTCAGCAGTCCCAACGTGCCTGCCCTTGAGAGTGGTTACACCCAGATCAGCCCAGAACAAGGATCCCTGTCCGCGCCCTCTATGCAGAACATGGAGACCAGCCCCATGATGGATGTGCCTTCCGTATCAGACCACTCTCAGCAGGTGGTGGACAGTGGCTTCAGTGACCTGGGCAGCATTGAGAGCACCACAGAAAACTATGAGAACCCCAGCAGTTACGATTCCACAATGGGGGGCAGCATCTGTGGGAACAACTCTTCTCAGAGCAGCTGCTCCTATGGTGGGTTGTCGTCCTCCAGCAGCCTCACCCAAAACAGTTGTGTTGTCACTCAGCAAATGGCCAACATGGGCAACAGCTGCAGCATGATGCAGCAGAACAGCGTCCAGCCTGCTGCCAACTGCAACATCAAGTCACCTCAGAGTTGCGTGGTAGAGAGGCCTCCGAGTAACCAGCAGCCACCACCGCCATCGCAGCAGCAGCAGCAGCAGCAGCAGCAGCCAGCACCACAGCCTCCACCACCCCAGCAGCCGCAGCCGCAGCCCCAGCCCCAGCAGCCTCAGCCCCCACCCCCGCCCCAGCAGCAGCCCCCCCTGTCACAGTGTAGTATGAATAACAGTTTCACTCCAGCGCCTATGATCATGGAGATACCGTAATCTGGAAGCACTGGGAACATAAGTATCTATGAGAGGATTCCAGGGGAGTTTGGTGCGGGCAGCTACTCTCAACCGTCAGCCACCTTCAGTCTAGCCAAGTTGCAGCAGCTGACTAACA
>PVKH010016145.1:0-15838 GCA_004027955.1 Chaetophractus vellerosus
TTTTTTTTTCTTGCCTTAGTGCACTTGCTAGGACTTCCAGTATGATGTTGAATCAGGGTAATGAGAATGACATTGTTTCCTTGTTCCTCATATTAGGGAGGAACCATTCATTTAGATGTTCACCATTAATTAGGGTGTTACCTGGAGATGTCTTTATCAGGGAAAGAAAGTTCCTTTCCATTCCCAGTTTTCTGCAAGTTGTTTTTGTTTTTTTGGGTTTTTTTATTTGTTTTGTTTTGTTTTTTAATTTAATTATATATCCTCCCCTTTCTGCTTGTTCTTGCTGTGTTCATTTTTGTGTTCTTCTGTGTCTGCTTGTCTCCCCCCGCTGCGGCGACCTGCTGAGTCAGCTCACCGTGCAGCGGTCCGCCTGCTCGCGGGGGCTTGCCCTGCTCACGGCGGCTTGCCTTCTTGAGGCGGTCTGCTTGCTTGAGGAGGCCCCGGGAACCAGAGCCCTACCAATTGAGCTACAGCTGGTTCCCTCTGCAAGTTTTTAAATATGAAAGAATGTTGAATTTTCTCATGGGCTTTTTTCAGCAACTATTGGTTTGATGCATGATTTTTCTTCTTTAGTCTGTTAATATGGTGAATTAAAATGATTTATGTTGAACTAGCCTTGTTCCTGGGCTAAATTCCACTTATGATATATTATCCTTTTTTTATATATATATATAATAAATATTAGCTAATTTTGATTTGAGGATTTTCTTAGAGAATGTTTATGAAGGATATTGGTTTAATTTTCTTGTAGTTTTTTTGTCAGTTTTGATAATAAGGTAAATCTAGAGTCACAAAATGGAATGGGTATTCCTCCCTCTTCTACTTTCTGGAAAAGATTGCATAGAATTCCTCCCTCCCTCCCTCGCTCCCTCCCTTCCTTCCTTCCTGTAGGCAAGGGAGTGAAGAGTTTATTAGGAAACAAGAAAAGAAAACCAGTACGCAATCGGAGACCAGGATTGTAGGCGTGGTACAGGCTGAGTCGTGCACGTGGGGCCCCAGCTTAGGCCTTTTAGAGCTTTGCTCCTCCTTTCCTAACGTTGGAGAGGGGCTGCGGCTGATTGGTAGCCATAATTGTTATTTCTTGATAAATGTTTGGTAGAATTTGCCAGTGAAACCATCTGGGTCTGCGTTTATCTTTGTAAGAAAGTTTTAAACTGTTAATCCAATTTCTTTAATCAATATAGAATTGTTCAGATTATCTATTTCTTCTTGAATTAATTTTAGTGGGTTGTATCTTTCAAGGAAATAGTCTACATCACTTAAGTTGTCAAATTTTATAAGCAAAATATTTTTTGTAGTATTCCCTTATTATCCTTTTAATGTCTAAAGGGCCTGTGGTGATATACCCTTTTAAACTCATAATAGCGGTAATTTGTGTCTCTGCCAATTATTTTTGGTCATCTGGATAAAGGAGTATCAATTTTTAAAAAATATTTATTTTATTTAATTTCTCCCCCCACCCCTCATTGTTTGCACTCGCTGTCTGCTTTCTGTGTGCTTGTCTCCTTTTTAGGAGGCACTGGGAACCAGACCCAGGACCTCCCCTTTGGGAGGGAGGCACCCAATGGCTTGAGCCTCCTCCACTCCCCTGCTCTGTTGTGTCTTTCATTGTGTTCCCTTGTTGTGTCTCTTCATTGTGTCATCTCACTGTGTCATCTTTTTGTATCAGCTTGCTGTGCCAGCCCGTCGTGTCAGCTTGCCGTCTTGCTCATCCTCTCTAGGAGGCACCAGGAACTGAACCCAGGACCTCCCATGTGGTAGATGGGCACCCAAATGCTTGAGCCCCATCTGCTTCCCTAAAGGAGTATCAATTTTTTAACAATCTTTTCAAAAAAGAAAGCTTTGGTTTCATTCATTTTTCTCTGTTGTTTTTCTTTTTGAACTTGAGAAAAGATGTACCAATTTATTTTGTATTTATGTCAGTATCGGACTAATGCCTTGACTGAGTACACTGTAATAACAAGCCCAATAGCTTCAGACATCAGCCTATATATATATATATATTTTTTTGCATTGAACATTTAAAATGGTCTATTTTTTAAGATACTTAGATTACATATGTGTTACACAAAAATTATAGGGATTCCCATATGCCCCACCTCCCACACCTCCCACGCCTTCCACAACCTCCCACATAAACATCTTTCATTGGTGTGGCACATCACCTGCAATGGATATACATATCCTGGGGCTTTGTCTCTGTTGTTTTTCTGTTTCCAATTTCTTGTGGATGGTTTCTTCCAGTTCTCCCGAAGCCGGATTCCCAGCAGGTCCCACCAGTGTGGTCCTCCTGAGCACCCCTCTCCACCATCCAGTAAGCCAGTTTCTCCCTCTCCAGTAACAGAGGAAGGAACTCTTTAGTTTTGCTCCTTATATGAGTGCTCTGCCACAGCCTCAGGAAGAGTGGCTGGTCCCTATTCCTACCACGCCTATACTCATTAGAGCTCTCTTTGCCCCTTTCCCTTTACCCCTTAGTTGTCAATTCACTGTTACTCTAATCCCCTGTTACAATGAATCATTATTTAACTTTCCCTGTTCAAATTATCTCTCTCTCCTGATTAGATCCTGACTGATACGTAAGATACAAAGATAATCCGGTCACCAGAACCATATGGGATGCTGAATGACCCTCGTGTTCCGACTCTATATCCCAGTACCAGGGGGGCCCCGCTGTATTGGTCTATCTGATCTTGGAGGTTTCCTGGAGTCCTGATTGTTCTGGCTAGCTATTGCTTCAAAACGTTGTGGCTTCAAAACACAATCATGTATTTTATCAAGAATCTTCAATCTGCATAGGACTGAGTGGAGAAGGCTCACCACTGCTCCACATGGCATCAGCCGGGGGACTATCCTGACAGCTAGAGGATATGCTTTTAGGATAGCTCCTTCAGGTGGCTTGCAAGTCAGCTCTGAAAGTTGGCTGGGAGCATGGTGGAAACCGAACCACATTTTATGATTCAGCTTCCAAAGTCACAGTATGGCTTCCACCATCCATACCCTATTAGTTGGGGGCAGTCAAAAAGACCTTCCCAGAGGAGAGGATATAAATTCCACTCCTTAATTGTGGAATGGCAAAATTCTGAAAAAGTATCATGTCCGGAAACATGGTTGTAGCCATTTTTGGAAAATGACATCTTCCATGCTGGTCATTGGATGAAGCTCTTACCTTCCCCTTTAAAAAATGTCTCAAATAACAGTTAATGCTCCATTATTTGAAGTCACCTGAATTAGTCTTTATTCTTTGCAAGCACAGGGCATAACTGATAACCCAAATCTACAGAGAACAGTCTCCACCAGCACCTGGGCCATTCATTGTACACAGGATCACTGGGCAGGCCAGACCAGGAGAAAGGTCACACACGCTCTCCAAGAAACTATGAGCGAGACCAATCTCATTCCCCAATATCTGTTCTCTCCATCTTACACAGCAACAGAACCCTGCAGTTGTGCATAGCACTTTCTATAGTAAAGACTACTTTGCTCACCCTTCTTTGAAGCATGGTGTGGAACCAAATGACAGCCTCCAGGGACCATTATTTGAAGTCAGTAGGCTAGTAAATTTTGTCTCTTTTGCTATTTCCAAACTTCCACCCTGATGCCTGGAAAACAGATATAATAGCTAGAGCTCCAGCAGCCATATTGTATCCTGAGGACAAAAGCCCATAGTCTAGGGAGAGTGGAGTGGTAATCTGGAAGAAGCCAGGATCCCTGAAAACTTTGTGTAGCATAGCCTCCATTTTAGCCATGGACTGTCTTTTTTTGAGACTTCTATGTGATAGAAAAATAAAATACTATCCTGTTTAAGCCACTATTTTCTCAGGTCAGAGTTACTTGCTAGTCTACCTGTATCTTATCTAATACAAAGACAAATACAGTGGCTTTGGGCAATACTTTTTGTGGATTCTTCCGTTCTATTTTGAGACTATTGCAGATCATGTCTCCTCATACTTAAAGAAACTCTTGATACTACATTGTAGCCAGACTGCTTGCAACTTGAAAATACCAGAATAGGACGCTCAGTAATAGGTTCCCAGATTTCCAGATGTGGATATGAGTCAAGAGGAGTGACTTTAGAAGGCAACTGGGACCCTTTGTTCTAAAGCACCGCTGGCATTGGTGTTATGAACTCTATTTTTGGCATCTCTGGGTTCACATTATCGCCTTCTTCTAAAAGTCTGAAGGAGCAGTTTCCAAGAGCAAGCCAGAATCAGGCACATGGGGAAACAAAAAAAGCGTGAGTGAGAGTCTGTGCCCAGCCTTAAGTGTGAGTTCTACATTACCCAAATTTTGCCAAAATGTGGAGATGAAAACTCCGTGCTGTGTGATAGTGCCAAAGCAAACAGACTAACAAATTATATTGAATTAGAAAAAGTTGTGGGAAATGCCTGCTTTGGGGTTATGAGCTGTTTTCATGAATTTTTTGAAATTAAAATTGAGTCATTATCCTTCATCACCACACATGCTTTTGTCTTGAGTAGCCTGTCATGAATTTTTTGAACTTCTTTTACTAAAATCTGAAATTAATTAGCAGGGTCTTTTGTCTTGTACCAGTAAGAAATAATGTACCCTATAATATTTCAAAAAGTTTGACTGATGAGCAAGGCAGAAAATAGCCAATAAAATGCATGAAAAAAAATTTTTATTTTTTTTTTTAAAATGGTTGAATCAAACAGAGTTATTTAGGAAAGCAGCCACATGGACCCTTTAGTTAGAAGTGGAACAACTCTAATAGATGGAGGATGATTCATCTGGCAGCTGCTCATTATTTCACTAAAGAAAACTCTGAATACTTAAAAATTATTTTATTTACATCGGTCTCTCCTTTCGATCTATTATCTAGACTTGTTCTGTGACAAATTTTAGGATTCTTCTGGAGGGCCCAAGCACTATCAGGAACCATCTAGGAATTGTTACATTCCTTCTGATTTTTTTGATTCAAATGACCCTCAATTCCCCCAGCCATTGCCTTGGGAACGTTGCAAGTAAAGAAACTAACTCAAACTAATTTAAGCAAAAATGTAAAAAGGGTGTATATTTATTAAAAGGGTGCTACGGAGTCTCACAGCATCCAAACGCAAGAAAGAGCCAGTGCTCGGAAAGGAACCGGGAGCAAGAACTAGAATGTCCTCGGAAACTCTCCTTTGCTCATCTGTTTTCCTCTATTCATCTTGTTTTACTCATATTGCTGCCAACTGTTCTCACTCCTTAGCCCACTGGGCAAATGGAATAAGATGACTCTACCAGAGTTTCCACGTTTCTATGTTATTAAAAAGAAAGAGGTTTTGGCCTTATGTTTAAGATTTAGGAAAACCAACTGAATCGCTTTTATTCCTACCAAGGTAGAAAGATGAATTTTGACTTTTTCATCTTGATGCCATTAAAATAAAGATAAATTAAGTTTTTATATGATTGTTCCCAACGTAATTTGAAAAACAGCTTAGTAAGTTTACTTGTGAATAGTTTACACCAACACATACAATTTTTAAGCAAATTTGCACAGTAACCATTATTTTATGATGCATGTAATAACCTGAAAGACAGTCCAAGCGTTTGAAACAACTAAAAGACAAAGGATGCTTAATGTCTATAAAAGGAGAAAATATTAAATCTATTGGCAATAGAGAAATCTTTATCTTCTCCAAGTGAACGGTGAGTTTTGTGTTAAAAATATTGGAAAATGTATTTACTTGAAAAACCTTTTTCTTTCACCCTTCATCTTGATCACAAGCAATCAAGTTCTTAATAGATATTCAACATTATTAAAGGAAGAACTAGGACTCTGATTTTTTTTTTCCCAGGGGTAAAGTAGCTTAGACTTCCCTCTTCAACAATATGCTTATAAATGCTTACATGGCAGATTGCCTATGCCTGAGACACTGGTAACAGGGGCTGCTTCTGCAGAGCAGGCAAGGAGGGGAGACTTCCTTTCCCAAGATACCTTCTTAAATGTCTTTGTTTCACTGTGTATCACTAACTTTTAAAAATTCTTTAAATAGCCCACAGTCTAATAAGGAGACGTGGAATGAATGAATCTACATGGGACGCTTTTGCTATAAAGAATATTATTGGGATAGTGGTGGAACATGAACGGGGACTGAGAACTAACTGGTAGTGATGTATCAGTGTTAATTTCCTGATTTGGATGGCTGGAGTTTGGTTACATGAGAGAAAGTCTTTGTTGGAGGGAAATAAACATTAGAGTGCCCAGGAGTAACGGGGCTGATGTTGGCAGCTTACTTTCAGATGGCTTAGGGCAGGGGTTCTTAACCTTTTTTGTTCCACAGACCCCTTACTAAGTCCATGCTATATTGTGTATTATTTAATAAATATATCACATCCACACCAACACGTCCCCACAAGAATAACGCTTTTTTTAATTTTAATTCAAGCTCATTGACCCCTTGTTAAGAACCCCTGGTTTAGGGAAAAACAAATATGCTTGTCTTGCAACTTTCCTGTAAGTTCTGAGATTGTTTTGAATTAAAAAAAATAAAACAAAATTAATTTTAACGTAGTCTAAGCTCTAAATTTCCAAGGAAACAATGTGATGGGCCAAGGATGGGGCCCAGCTTGTGTCCACTGCTCACTCCATCAACTATAATCAGTGGCAGCCGGAGGCAGTTCTCTGAATAGTTTCTAAAACAGAGAATGGGCAAATGTTCCAACAGATGACTGTGGTACCTACAGTAGACTCTATCATGGCTCATTGTTTTATTTTTAGTTTCTTTATTAGAGAAGTGTATGTTTACAGGAAAATCATGCAGAAAATACAGAGTTCCCACATAATCTGCCCCCCCATTATTAACATTTGCATTAGCATGGTACATTTGTTACAGTTGATGAAAGAATATTATAATTGTGCTATTAACCATAGTCCATAATCTATATTAGGATTCACTGTTTGTGTTCTACAGTCTTGATGTCTTTTTAAAACAATTATATTCTAGTAACATATACACACCTAAAAATTCCCCTTTTAACCACATTCAAATATGTAATTCTGTGCTGTTAATTACATTCACAGTGTGCCACCATCACCGCCATCACTGGTTTAATGCCGTTGGGCTTTCTTGGCACTCCATTAGTACTTACTAAACTTGCTATCACATTTCCTTTTGGGGGACATCAGGCAGGGGATGAGACATATGAAATGCAGTAAGAATCTGTGGCAGTTTGAGATTATTTTTTGAATCCCAAAAAGAGAAATATTATGTTTGTAAACTAATCTATGCCTCTGGGTTTGGTAACCTTTGATTGCATTAGATTCAGCTGAGGGACCTTTGATTAGATTACCTGTTAAGATTGCTGTAGGGATTTTTATTGGACTGCATCAGTGAGGTGGGACTCAGGTTGAGTCCCTGCCCCCTTGCTGGGTCTGATATAAATGGACACTTAGACAGACAAAGGAAGAGAGAGCTCTCTCATTTTTGATCCTGCCATGTGACAGAAAGAAGGCTCAAACAGCTGAGGCCCTGGGGAGAGATGAGCTATTTGCCTGATAGCTTACAGCTGACCTTGGGAAGAAAGTGGAACAGCTGAGACTGATATAGGAGGCCCTAAGAGACAAGCCCTATGCCAGCCTGCAGGTGAAATTGCAAAGAAAGTGGAGCCACTGAGCCTGAGAGAGGATGCTCGGAGGAGAGGGAGCAATCTGGGCAGAGGTCAGCGGCCATCTTGCTTCACCACGTGGCAACAAGCCAGGATCAACAGTAGCTGACTTTGGTAAGGAGGCATCTCTAACAGTGCCTCAGTTTGGACTTTTCATAGCTTTGGAACTGTAAGCTTTTACCCCAAATATATCCTTTTTATAAAAGCCAAAAGACTTCTGGTACTTTGCATTGGCAGCCCTTTGACAAACCAAAACAGAATTCAAGACCAGCAACCAAGAAGTGTCCAATGTGAAATTCCTGGCTGTGGTCACACTCTAATGACTTCTGTTTTCCTGGTGAAAATCCCATTCCAATGATTACAGATGATTTTTTATTATTTATTTATTTATTTATTTTTAATTTATTTAATTTAATTTATTTTTTTGTTGTTGTTACATATCCCCCCCTTTCTGCTTGCTCTTGCTGTGTTCATTTTTGTGTTCTGTGTCTGCTCTTATAGGGATGCACTCCACAATGCTATGCCATTTCAGTACAGTAGCCAAAGATTTGGGCAAACATGTCTTTGACCAGACCAGTAGTCAGTTTTACTATCCAAGACAAATAATGGGGTTCCTCACAGATATTGGTGTAGAGGAACTAGGATGGTGGTTAAGAATACAGGATTTGGAGTCAGGCAATGTGGTTTTGAATGCCAGTTATGTTGCTTACTACTAACAAGTGATTTGAGGCCAGTAATTTAACCTCTCTCAATCTTTTTTCCCCTTAATTTTTATTGTGTTAACATATATATAACATAAAATTTCCCATTTTAACCACTTTCAAGAGTACAATTCTTGAAAGAATTGTTACAGCTACAATGTTGTGCTCCCATCACCACCACACAGTAACAAAAGTTTGCCATCACACCAAATAGATACCCTGTCCCCATTAAGCATTAACTCCCCACTCCCCTCCCTGCCCCTGGCAACCTATACTCCACTTTCTGTCTCTATGAATTTGCATATTCTAGTTATGTCATATCAGTGAGATCATAAAATATTTCTCTTTTTGTATCTGGCTTATTTCACTCAACACAATGTCTTCAAGGTTCATCCGTGTTATAGTATGCATCAAAATGCCATTCTTTTATGACAAAATATTATTCCATTGTATGTACCACATTTTGTCTATCTACTGATGGACACAGGTTGCTTCCATCTTTTTGTGTCTTCACCTTTAATATAGGGAGGTTAATAGTAACTGCTTCATAGGGAGGTATAAGGATTCAATGAAATAATACTTAAAAAGCCCTTTAACGTTGCCTGATACACAATATTTATGCAGGAAGTCTTAGCTGTTATTCATATTATTATTACTGTCACATTTCAGAAAATGCCCCCCATTGCATTTTTTCCATGTAGTATGTATGGATGTATGTGTTTGTTTATTTATTTATTTATTTATTTATATTGAGGTACCAGGGCTGGGGATTGAACCCGGGACCTCATATGTAAGAAACGGGCACTCAACCACTGAGCTACATAGGCTCCCCTGAGTTAGTTTTTTTCATTTGTTTTGATTGTTGCTTTTTTTGTTGTTGTTTTTAGGAGGCACTGGGGATAGAACCTGGGACCTCCCATGTGGGAAGCAGGCACTCAAATATGCTGGCCCCACAATTGCATTTTGACATTAAGCTGGCAAGATCTTTCTTGGCGTTGTCCTTGTATTGGAGCATGGTTTTGACCTTGGTCATTCCCCAGGAGGTAGTTTTGTGAATTCAAATACAAAACTTTGTCAAACTCAATTAAGGTCCTAAGTCAGGATTGTTGAGTGTTACAGAATAAGTAAAAGAAAAGCTTTATTTACATTTTAGTTATGGACACTAGCAACATAGGCTACATAATAGCCAAGGCCTTCAACATCATAGAAATAAATATTTTGGAAGTGTATAAAAAATAGAGTTTATCCGTTCTTTGGTATCCATAATTTAATGCTGGTGAGGCTTGGGGGCTAGAAAGATGGATTGCCATGGTCAGAAGGCCCTTCTGATCCTACCTGTGCCTGGTTGTTCTGAGAGCTTCTGTCTTTCCACTTTTGACTGGCCTTCTGTATGTAGATTATGCTGATACACTCCATCTCATCTTTGGGCAAAGCTGGTCCTCATTTCTGGGGCAGCTAAGATTCATGGGTTGCAAGCAAAAGAAGAGGTTTATCAGTAGGATGATGCACAGCTTGAGATTCAAAGGAAGAGTTAAACAACTTATTCTTCTGAATGACAGGACTCAGGTACCCCTGGTTGTCTCAGAAACAACTGTCTTCCATTTTGGCATCTCTATTCACATGGCAATTTCCTGGGAGAGAGATGTGATCGGTCCAGCTTCGGCCAGGTGATTCCAACTACACCATCCCTCACTGACATTTTCAGAAAAAGAAGATGGAGAGGCAGAGCAGACCAACCCAATAACTACTGCTTTTTTTTTTCTTTTTTCCGGAGACACAAAAAAGCATTGTTGGGTGGTTACCAAAACCAGATGGAAAAAAAAAAAAGACAGCAAAAGGTGGAAGCAACCCAAGAATCCATCAACAGATGAAAAGATAAACAAAATATGTTATATACATGCAACAGAATATTATTCAGCCATAAAAGGAATGAAGTTCTGATGCATGGTACAACTTGGATGAAGTTCTGATGCATGGTACAACTTGGGTGGACCTTGGAAACATGGTAAGTGAAATAAGCCAGACATAAAAGGAGAAATACAATATGAATTCACTTATATGAAATAATTAGGCTATGCAAATTCACAGAGTCAGAATACAGATCACCAGGGTAGGGGTGGGGATAGGGAATGGGGAGTTAATGTTTAATTGGTAGAGTTTCTGGTTGGGTGATAGAAAAGCTTTGGTAATAGATGGTGTGTTGCTAGGAGCACAACATTGTTAGTGCATTTCCCACCACTAAATTGTATACTTGAAAATGGTTAAAATGATTAATTTCAGGTTGTATATATGTTACCAGAATAAAAATAAAAATAAAAACCATAGGACTGTACAACACAAAGAATGGAAACTACTGTAAACTATGGGCTATCACATTTCAGAAAATACCCCTTCCCATTCCCTTTTTTGATATAAGGTTGGCAAGTGCAAAAGTACCATACTAATGTAACAAGTCGATAATAGGGAAAATGTGTGGGGGTTGGTATATGGGAATTCTACTTTCTGCAAGATTTTTCTGTAAACTTTCAACTGCTCTAATGTTTTTTTTTTTTTAAATGTTTTTAAAGTCCAGAGAAGTCGTATGTGGGCAAATGTTTAGCAATCAGTGATCCAGACCAAATAAAATAAAATAAAATAAAACAAAAAAATAGCCTTGCTTCCCGGCTTTGTAGTATTTGCTGATTGCTGTGGTGTAAATACTCCCACCAGGCTAATTTAGTGCTACCAGCATGGAGTCACTGAAAATGGGGTTGGGAAGATGTTCTACTTTGTTGTTCTTGATTAAGCCTCACCAAAGCTATGTTGTACTTGGAGTCACTAATATTTACTTAGGGAAGTGATGAGATTGGGGGGTACTTGGAAAAACAGAGGCAACTTGAGAAAATCCTGAACTCCGGAACTATAGCGTGGCAATGAGAAAAATGGCATGACTGGCACCGTGCCCTGGGGTCTGGAACAGCCCCATGCTCTTGGCTTAGACCCAGGCTCATTATTAGGAGTGATTACTGAATGTGGAAGTCAGACATGCAGGGCTCTAAGATTACAGGTTGAAACCACAATAGGTTTTGACTTGTGAAATAATTGAAAGGGATGAGACAAGCAGAGATGAACAGCCGCACATGATTTCTATTACCCCTGCCTTCTAAAATTAAACGCAATGTTTCCAATTAATTGTGACAGTTGGCTTTTGTCTCCCTTTGATACATTTGGGGCTTCCAAAAATAACCTCACTAAATGGCACTGCCACATATTTTAAATAACCAGGGTGGCCAAAGAACAAAATGACCGACTGTGGTGGGGTTCCTTTGTAGTATGTCTTGGAAATCTGCACCAGGATGTAAAACACAGCTCAGATTCTAACCCTTTTCTTCTACATCTTTGGGCAAGGAGGGATGAATGGACAGGGTAGGGAAGGAGAGAAGATGAAAGAGGAAACAATTTGCTCTTGATCCTGAAGATGGAAGCTGAAGGAGGGAAGAGGGAGACTCTTCTATGTGAAGCACAGCATAAAAGCTTTGCCAATCACTCTTTGCATCAGTCAAGGCAGAGCAGGAAATGGAATTCATCTCAGATGGCTCAAATGGGGAGGTTTTAGTTCAGGGACCACTTACCAAGGGGAGAGAAAGCACTCAGAGACGAACAACAGTGGGGAGCTTGTCCCTCCCTATTGTTGAATGGTCATGGGGAGGAAATGGAGTCACAGGAGCTCAGGAGAGCTGGAACCATGGAGCAGGGACTTCCTGGTGGAACTGCTGGTATGGAGGCAAACCTGTTCCTAACAACTGTGGAACCTGGGCAGTCGTGTGTCAGCAAATGTTTAGCAAACCGCAGCCCAGACCAAAATAAAATAATATGCCCTTGGTACCCTGCTTTGTTGTATTTGCTGATTGTTGTGGTGTAAATACCCCCACCATGCTGATTTAGCGCGACGAACATGAAGTCACTGAACATGGAGTTGGGAAGAGATGCATACAATTGGTCACTTTATGAGCTGGTCTCTCCAGCACACCATGGAAGGAGGGTGTGAATACGAATGGAGACCAACATGCCATAGTTCTAAGTATTTTATTTTTTAATTTTTATTTTTTTACTCTTTACCTCTCAGGAGGTAACTCTTAAGCAACATTTAATACTAGGCTAAGTTTCAATCTCAAAAGTAAAGGTTCATAAGTACAGTCATCAATATCAAGTGCCTTTCAATAGTCCATTTAATTTAACTTTTTAAAAGATACTTAGATTGCATAAATGTTACATTAAAATGTGGAGGATTCCCATATGCCCCACAGCCTACCCTTCCCACATTTTCCCACATTAACAAAATCCTTCATTAGTGTGGTACATTTGTTACAATTGATGGACACATATTGGAGCATTGCTACTAAGTGTGGATTATAGTTTACATTATAGATTAAACTCTTGCTCACACAATTGTGTAAGTTATGACAAGATACATAATGGACTGTATCTGTCATTGCAATGTCATTCAGGGTAATTCCAATATCCCCAAAATGCCCCCATATTACACCTATTTTTCCCTCCCCCTCCTCTCAGAACCTCCGGTGGCCACTGCCTCCACATCAATGATAAAAGTTCTTCCATTGCTAGAATAATAATAAGTCTATAGTAGAATAACAGCAAGTTTACTCTAGTCCATCATTCATTCCCCAATCCTGAGGATTCTTGGATAGTGATGCCCACTCTGCCTCTAATTGAGAGGGGGCTTAGATTCCATGGGGCAGATGGATGGGACTATCTTGCTTGTAGTTGTAGACTCTCTCTGTTCCTTGGGATGGTCACTGTCCATTATCATCTCCTTGTTAATTGTCCTGGGTGAGTCCAATGAACAGGAGAGTAGGTGTTGCAACTCTGTTGAGATTCAGGGCCCAACTGGCATATGGACAGCCCAACATACCAACTCTAGTACTAACTCTAGGTTCAAATAGAAGGGGCAGAAGAGCCATGTGTAGGGAAACCACAACTGAGTCTAACTCTGTCACACTGGGAAGCATAAATTCCAAAGTAGGGCCCACTGGCAGGGTGCCAAACTCCTGAGATGTCTGCCCTGCCTATAGTGTCTGGATGTCTCCAGAGCCCACAGGAGCCCTGCTATTTGAAGCAATATTTACTTTGGCAGTTAATGAAATCCTGCTGAGATGTGCATAATTGCAACCTCTGGAATGACCTCCTGACTCACTTTGAAGTCTCTTAGCCATATAAACTCATTTGTCTTTACCCTTTCCCTCTTTTGGTCAAGTCTTTTTCCAGTTGCATTGCTAGTTGGTGCTTAGTAGTAACCCCTTGGTGCCAGGGAGGATCATCCCCAGGAATCATGTCCCACACCAGGGGGAATGTAATGCATTTATATGCTGAGTTTGGCTTAGAGAGAGGCCACATTTGAGGAACAAGGAGGCTCTCAGGAGGTAACTCTTAAGCAACATTTAATACTAGGCTAAGTTTCAATTTCAAAAGTAAAGGTTCATAAGTACAGTCATCAATATCAAGTGCCTTCCAATAGTCCATCCTCTTTCACTAGTCACTGCCCTTGTACTTGGGAGATTCTTACCATCCTTAGAGAATGTGGCAGATCTCCCCAGGTTGGGAACTCAATATTCCTTTAGTTATTGTGTGGATCTCCACCCACCATGACAATGCCCCATGAATACCTGAACACATTCATATGCCTTATAGGTATGCCCCAAGTGAACCTCTTCCCATGCATCCCCCACCTCTGACATCCTGCACCAATGATCCTCCCCTGCCACAGTTGTAATCCTTCTGTGATCCAAAACCTCTTCAAAAATGAAGTCCACAAAATAACCAAATACAATTAATAAGAAAATGAAATGATAGTTTTAGAAATACCAAATAAAATACAAAAAAATTAAAAATAAATTTGAAATAATAAAAATAATTTAAAAATATAAAATTAAAAAATTTTGGCATATCTTTCATCACTGTAAAATCTGTTGTCTTGTTTGTACAGTGACATTTTCTTCCATTTATACCCCCAGTGTCTTATTTTTTTCATTTTATCTTCAAAGAAGCTTTAGTTTACAGAAAAGTCATGTACAGAATATAGGGGATTCCCATATATCCAACATCCTCTCCCCTTTCCCCTTTCCCCTATTAATAACATTTTACATGTGGATGGTACATTTTCTACAATTGATGTACAAATATTGAAGCATTGCTACTAACCATGGTCAATGATTTACATTATGGTTTACATTTTGGACCCACAGCAACCACCAAGCTTCACTCCTTGAAGAACAAGATTCATAGTTACTTGCAACACTGATGGCTTGACATACTGGCCTGTCCTCTCCTATTAGGCACTGCCTATGCTCTTGAGAGACTTCCACCCATCTATTTGAGACCATAGCAGGACTCCCCAGGATGGGAGTCCAATACCTTCCCACTCATTATGTGGGTTTCCACCCACTGATACAACACACTATGACAAGATGAAGGCTCACACACTCCCTAGAAGTGTGCCCCAGGTACGCCTGACCCCCACATCCAACACCCTAAACCAGTAACCCTCCCCTGCCGTATTTGCCAAAAAAAACATTCCCAATGTTGTAGTTTCAACCACATACCTGCAAATCCCCAGAGTTTATCTGCTCCTTCCCTCAACCCTCCCCACAGTTCCATGGGCAGGGAAACCTCCCCCTAAACCCCCTCACAGGCCAGCACAGCTCAACCCAATAGCATCACTGCACCACTGTCATGCCCATCCACTGCACAACTACAACCTTCCATCTTATCATAGATTTTGCCCATATGGGCATTGGCTCACAACTCCTGACTCCCTTTCTGTCTCCTATAAATCTGTCTTCCAGACTCTAGCTCTATTATTATTTTTATTTATTTTATTTTTTGTTACACATCCCCCCTTCCTGCTTGCTCTTGCTGTGTGTTCATTCTTGTGTTCTTCTATGTCTGCTTTTTTTTGTCTCCCCCCGTTGTGCTGACATGCCGAGTCGGCCCACTGCATAGGTGGCCTGCCCTGCTCGTGGGCGGCTCAGCTCCGTTTCGCGGGTGGCTCGGCTCCGTTTTGCGGGCGGCTCGGCTCTGTTCGCGGGTGACTTGCCCTGCCCGTGGCGGCTTTGCCCTGCCCGTGGCAGCTTTTTTGCCCTGCCCACGGTGGCTTTGCCCCGCCCACGGTGGCTTTGCCCCACCCACAGTGGCTTGCCCCCTCGAGAGGTCCCTGGGAACCGAACCCGGGGCCTCCCATGTGGTGTACCGGCGCCCTATCCACTGGGCTACACCTGGCCCCTCTAGCTCTATTAGTCTGTTCAATTTGCTTAATTCATATCAGTTAGATCATGTAATATTTGTCCTTCAATGCCTGGCTTGCTTCACTCAACATAAGGTCCTCAAGATTCATCCATGTTATCCCATGTGTTATTATTGCATTCCTTCTTATAAGTGAGTAATATTCCATTGTATATATGTACCAGAGTTTGCTTATCCATTCATTTGTTGATGGACATTTGGACTGTTTCCAACTTTTAGCAATAGTGAAT